>JAPYZI010001864.1:0-31758 GCA_030523105.1 Ophioninae sp. A BG-2022a | reverse complement strand
CCCATTAAAAAAAGAAAAAAAAAAAAAAAACGTCACTCTCGACTCCAGCGTAAATCCAAAAACAAGGGGATTCGAAGAGGAGACGGGAGCTTCAAGGATGCCGTTGTTGATCGAACGAGCAGGAAGAATAAACAAAACGCGTTTCCGAAACGTAAAGAAACACCGAGCTAGTCTTTTTTTCGAGGCCCTCCCCGCTCCTCCACCCAAAACTATACGATAGAACATCCCTGGAGAACAGACGTTCTTCCGTAGCGTTGTCTTCCGGCACTAGAAATTCAAGCACGTATTTCCATCGAGATACTTCGATTCTCAACAATTTACGTCCACGCGAATCCTCGTGACCCAAATGAATCGCTGAGCAGCTGTAAGAATCTATGTTTATCCGTACGATCGGTCCTTTCATCGGATAACTTTTGTCCAGTAACCCAAAAAAAAAGATTTACTCTCGATCACGTCCGTTGCCGATCGACTCCGATCAGGGGAGCTGAAACCTTGCTCCCAACCCCGCCCTTTTCGATGAATGTACAAAGTGCCCTCTCCCGTTGGAGCTTTCCTCTCACCGCGAATAGACTCCAACTGGTGCGCGGTTGCGTTCTAACTCCGTCGTATGTCGACGTTCAATAACCGTTTACCGGAATTGGCCGCGATCACTCCCCAACCACGAAAGCCAACGCGTCCCAACTGGCTGGAACTCCAAACCGTAACTACAATAGCGACGACAATTGTCTCTTCGGTCTAAAACCTGAACCGTAATCGCTCAACCTAGCGAATTAATTTTCCCGATCGAATGATACAATCATGAAATATTATTCCCGGAGATCAGTCTCCGGCAATAATATTTCATCATCACCAATTAGTGTAGGGAATGGACGTATACGCTGATACGAGGTTCGTTCAAAAAATGAAGTGACTTTTCAATGTTCGCTACGTACGTTCAATTTACGATTGTTTTATTAAATATCACAATCCGATTATTCTCGCCACACGAGAGCTTGTTTGGGTTTGTTTGGGTTTGATTGGGTTTATTTGGTTTTGTTTGGGTTTATTTGGATTTATTTAGGTTTGTTTGTGTTCGTTTGGGTTTATTTGGTTTTGTTTGGGTTTATTTGGGTTTGTTTGGGTTTATTTGGGTTTGTTTGGGTTTATTTATGTTTGCTTGTTTCTGGGCTTCCTGAGGATATTTAATCGTCCTGATGTTTTGTCGCTGATATTTTGTCGTGTGATCAGGCGATATGGCACTATATTTATCGGTGCTTTTACCCATACAGTGAGTTCCCCTTTTTTGCGTGGCACACCCTCAATTCCATTCTTCGTGCCAATGCATACCTGATTTTGCGGTACAGCCGAGTCTACCTTCGGTATCGCATTCAGCCTGACACTTTGGCAATGGACTAGAAGAAACTGCGTCAAACTTAACGCGCTCCGAAGGCTAGGCCAAACTAGTTACGTCGCACGTATATTTTTAACGATTTTATGATGCCACGGGTGAACGAAAGTGAAAAAAAAAAAACATGTCGAGTTTGTACCGATTCCGAGGTAGGTTATATTTTATCAGAATTAACCATTGAGCATAGAGCTGTTTCGTAATTGGCGCACACGGCGAGCGTTAGAACCCCCGCCACCTTTCCGACTGGGACGATATATAGATATTTCTATATTTCTCGTAATCCCCCGGTACGAGCTCTGGCTCCTTTTGCTCCGATATTGAAGATTGAAGTACCCTCCGGGGTGCTTCGGTTACGTACAGGCCAAGTGCTTCTTCACCCCTGCTCCTTCCGCACACGTATGTTTCCGGACGTACGTGTATCGGCGTAGCTAGAGACGGCAGTTGGAACGCGCTTTGATGGGGCCCGCAAGAGCACGATAAAATCATACAATTACAAAACGCCATAAAATTACGGGTCTATGAAACTCGTCGGGGTACGCTCGAGTTGGTGCATTATGCATACAGTTATTTCGCGGGCTGCACAACCGCCGAAAGCTTGAATCAAGCCCGTGCGCGTCGTTTCAGCGGGTCCGCCTCTCGACAAACGAATAACGACCCGATTTTATTTTTCCACGTTTTTTTATTTTATTTTTTTTTTTTTTAAATTTTTTTTTGTTTTCCTTTTCCATGTTTGTTTTCATCCACTCTTCTACATCTCGTCGAGCTCTTCTCGTGCCACGAATAATTGGTTGTCTCTTCGTTAACGAGCATCCGCGTTTCGCCTTCAAAAGTAGGTACTTCGATTTGAAGAGAATCTTCGCAACGATTGATACAATTCACGACATTACAAACGTAAAACTCGATCGGGAGGGGAATAAAAAAAAAAGAAAAACGTAAATCCACGAACTCGAACCGCCGTTATATAGCCCTTTTCATATCCTAGTCGGAGTCGCGTATTTGCAAATGTAAGGAGCTTCGAGGCGAGCCGAGAAAAATCTTTCCTCTGAAATATATTATTCTCTCGTGCAAACTTCGCTTTGATTCAACGTTTATTATACGAAGCGAGGGGTAAGCCGGGTTGTATACTCGCCATAAAAGATTCGTCCCGTCTCGTACACACGCGAGAAGTGCCCGCGGAGCGAGAAAATTTCACCAAGGATCCGTCGAGTAAACAGTCACACCGTTTACCGCTCTTCGCATTCGGAGCTTTTAAATAATTAGCCCGCAGAGGTTGCAGGTTAGGAAGCGGGCCAAGGGGGGGGGGGGGGGTGGGGAGAGCTTTGCGCGTGTACGCGACACTGCATCTTCCAGTGGTAACGCTGTACCGAGATTCGAGTGCGCGACGATGTACACGTATATCGCGTTTACACCCACGCGCATCTGCGCCCCCATACGTCCGCGCGTCTATCCCGTGAGGTTTCCGTTTCTTTTTTTTTTTTTGTATTTTTTTCTTTTGGTTTTTATTTACGCGTATGGAGGTCGTGACTCCGAAGGTTGAGTTTCGGGACGTTACGAAGGATGCAAATGCCTCAGGAGTGAAGGAGATGTTTCGCGGCGGGGGACCGGGGGAGGGGGTTGGTGATGGTGGTGGTGGTGATGGTGGTGTTTGTCCGCTCGTCTTCCGACACGCATCTACGTTTAGTTTTATTTTTATTTTATTTTATTTTTTTTATACTTAAAAAAAATTTTTTTTTATTTTTTCTTACGAAATCAACGGCAACGTTTCGCATCGCCTGACTGCCAAGCCTAACCGCGCCACGTTTACTCAAAGAGATTCCTGAAAGAGAATTCCGTGTTCGAGGAATGTTTTTCCTGCGGAAAAGCCAAGAGACTGCTTTAGTTCCAAGCCCTCACTCCGAAACAGCTGTATACACCTTTACTCCGCTTTTTTTTTTCTTTCTTCCTCAGTGTCGCTCCTTATCCCTCCCTCTGAACATCTCTCTCTCTCTCTCTCTCTCTCTCTCTCTCTTTCCCTCTCGCTCTCTCCGCCTCTTCTGCCGTTTCGTACGAGATTTTCGGCTGGGAATAAAAGTAGAATGAAAAGAAACAAGGAAGGTCGCCTTCTTGCTTAGCTACTCCTCGCTTTTATTTATCCACGAGCGTTCGCTTTTCTCGTCGCGATACAATCTGAACTGGGAATGACTGGTCCGTATCTTTTCGGGACGTTAAGAGATACGCGATACTTTATTATACTTGTTCAACCCCCTATAGTCATACCTTCTAATAATAAAGTTATAATCACATGAGATGTGATACACCCCACCCACTTTGGCGACTGTAAAATCATCTAAAAATTGAAAAAAAAAGTTTTAAACAATTGTACAGTCTATTTTCAATCCTTTTTTTATAAGACTGCGTAAAGTATTTTCGAATAGCTCAATTATTTTGATAACAAAAAAATTATCGAAAAGAAATCCGGAAAAAATGCAATCCGGACTATAGAGGATTAAACTCGTGTAATCGAGCATATCATGGAACGAGTATTTGTACCGAGTTTTATTATTTCTCAATTTTGAAATATGGATTATTTGATGTGCAAGGTAATTCGAGGAGAGATTACTGTAGTTGTATCTGGTACGTACTATTTACAAGTCCATCGAGTAAAACAAATATTTATATTTTTATTCACTCGTGTGTTTATTTTTAATCGAAACGAACACGAAGTTACAACAATAGTTCAGTGGTAGCCTTTCTAAAAAAATATATATTCAAAAAACACTGAAAACAGCCATCTCGCATCTTTAATCAATACATGATCGCCACAGAAATGAAAAATGAGGCTGCACCTGTGACAAAACATCAAATTTTGAGATGCGCGTCAAAATTGAGTTGAAAAAAATCTCCAGTCAAAATTGAGTTGTAGCTCCACTTGTGCATAATTAGCAACAATTATTTTTGAGGTTATGTTACAAACGCAAATACCTAAATGGCATAGATAAAAAAAAACATTTTTAAAAAAGATGTCTAAAAATGCGAACGGTTCAATCACTAATTAACCGTAATTATTTTCTTATTAGCTATAAACATAATTACCAATTACTCAATTTCCAATTAACTGATTGTAGCAAATTTCGAAACGATGTAAAAATACTGATGACGACGTCAAACCGACGACAAAGAATTTTTTCCCTTTCATTTAATAAAAGTTAATAATATTTCGTTGGGCAATCATGGGTTGCATGAAAATATTCCGGTATGTACGAAAAACGATCTACCGAGAGGATTGAAAAGTGTCATTAAATTTCACCGGGGAAGGAATGCAAGGAGAAAAAAAAGGGGTGACAGCTGGCACAGAGGAGTGGGCGTGCACACCGGCTTTGTTCAGCGATGTCTGATGGTACGTGCGCGCGGGGACGAAAGCATGGCCCGCGCCGTCCTCAATACAATTAAAAACGAAAAAAGTTGAGACGACAGGTAGTACATGGTCGACACGCGCGGCTCGCTCCCATACCGTGCTGCAGAAATTTCGTTGCTCATTATTATTTCGGGCAATTAGGTTAGTTGGACACGCATGGATGGCTCCGTGAAAAACAGCGTTACGGTTGAGTTTCCTCGGTCTCTCCAGCGTGTACTCTCATTTTTCATATTCTCCATTTTTATTATTTTTTTGTTTTTTTTTTTTTTTCGTTCCTATTTTCAGTGACGCCCCGACTCGTTCCGAGTCGTTCGAAAATCATTTTTGCAACTCGGGACGTACAGTGTTTTTATTGATCCCGCAGTTTCCTCACGTTTGCGTAGAAAGCTTCTTAATCGGTCCGGTTTAATCGACGTAAAAAGATTTCCTTGAAACAGGAAATTTTTAGCTACTTTGGAAACTTGAAGGAAACTTGTAGCAGGAAACTTTAGAAACTTGAAGCAGGAAACTTCTATTTTGAAACATTCAGGAAATCGAACTGTTTTTTCTTTCATTTTTCGAAAGTAAATATATTCGAGAATAGTATAATTTCTTTTTTTTAATTCTTCCTTTGCGAACAAATTTGAACGCGTTTGTATCGAAACTACTTTTTTACATGGGTCAGTGGCAAATTTTAATCACGTGTTTTTTATATGTATATCAACTGACTAGATTTATTAAAAAATTGTGATTTTCAATATTTTTCTTTTTCAAAAAGTAAAATCCAATTTTCCGCTATGGTTTTGTTACTTTTAAGTGTCCATTAAAAAAATTCCAGTTCAGTCGATTGCTAGTGAACCTAAAAAAATTAAAATTTGAACCTAAAAAAATAAAAATTTTTCACAAATCATATTTTTGTATATTAAAAACGCATAAAACATAAAACGTATTTTAAAATGTTTTTCAAAAGTGTATTAACCCCAAAAAAACGTACATCAACATTTCAATTCACAGTCCGATAAAAAATTCATCAAAATATCCATTTTTTCTCCAAAGTAGAATACTTCATCGAGTCAACTTTAGCTGCGGAGTTAGGTTAACAGGTGATGGTATCAGATGGTAATGATAATGGAGTATAAAAGAGGGCGTAAAAAAAAAGCACGTCCGGTAAAAAAGCGCAACAGCTCTACGAGTAAAGAAAACAAATAAAAAGAAAAACACTTTTTTTCACGAAAGGAGCTCGAGGTAGCGAAATAATTTCCGTGTCCAGGGTCAAGTGTCATACAAATATGAAAAATAAAAAAAAATATGAAAATCCATAAATATTGGTGTTAATATAAAGAGGTAGGATAAAGAGATCAAACTCAGCGCTCATGCACTCGCGATGCTGCAGTGAAAGGACTGAGGAGAATGGAATATACGGACGCAATAGGCGAGTAGTAACAACGACGAATGGTCAGACGAGAGGAAATTGCAGAAAGGCGTTTGTTCCTCATACACCCGGAGAAGAATGGCTTATCGACGATTGCGGGATCAATGGAGCATCGTCCGATGAACGAGGGAGTGCGACAAAGAGAAAGAGGGGAGAGGGGAGAAGGGGGAGAGAGAACGAGATTCCTGTTCCCCATTATTACAGTCAAATAGACCGAGCCATCCAAAAGTAACGTACTCCGTCCTACCCCAATCTCGTTTTCCCCTCCCGCCGCTCTGCCTATTTCCACTTTGCCCCCTCCTCTCGTTTTTCGTCGTCCGCGAGAGCAGTTCGTCGGTTCTAGCCACGAAAGTATAACTATTGGTAGTCAGTGGAGAACTCCCGTAGCGTTCAGACCGGTTCTTCGATTCTCGTCCTCGTCGGGAGTCCTTCTTAAAGCACTTGGAAGTGTATTAGGTACAATGAGTCTCCGGCGGCCTTTTAATCGAGTTTTCGAATCAGGATCAATTGGATGTATGAACCGTATCCGAGAGCAGTCGAGAGACAGGAGTCCGAGGAGTGGGGAGACGAGGGCGAGAAGAGGGACGCGGAAAAGTGGGAAGAGCGATATCGCGAGACGCGTTGGGAGGGATGGGTAAAGGGGAGCGACCGAGATTAAGAGTTTTCGAGAGTACCGTGAACTCTTAGCGTCGAAACAAGAAACATCCAAAGTTCCGTTGCACGTTTCGTTTCTTGTTTTTGTATTTTTTTTTTTGTTTTCTTCCGTTTTCTCCCTTTTATTTGCTCCTCACGGATAAGTTATCGAGAAAAGGGTGCAACTAAACTTGCGCGTACATACCGATGTAATCTTGTATTTGTTTCTTCTTTTTTTTTGATAACTTCCACCAATTTCTACCTTTGCGATCGTCTTTCTTCTCTTTGTGCTTGTCCCTGAAAAAAAGCTCTTCGAAAGATCCTGGAGTTCTACCAGGCTCCTCAATAATACAATTTAACGAGGTGAAAAAGCTTATCCTAAACGTCACAAAAATGTCACTGCGACTCGTCATCAACGTACACTTTTTTTGTTTGAATTTGCGACGGCCATAGTTCTACGAACGCTTCTCCCATCGGATCCTGTCATATCCGATTTTTCAATGGAGTTTCCTCTTTACCCCCATCGAGCGAGGATGACGTAAGAAAAAAAAAAAAAAAAGAAAAATGATTCGCGCCGTAGAGAACGAGGGCGAGAAAACTTTGGTTCGTCTCTCGGCTCTCGTATCCGTTCGCAAATATTTAATTTAACTTCGAAATAGCATTCATTGTGCGGAAAAGAAGAAGCTCTCGCGGAGCCGCGACGAGGACCCGATCACGCTCCGGACTACCGAGCAATCGTGCCGAGTAACTTTTGCATCCCCCCTCCTCCCCATTCGCCCCCGGCTCCGTCGGGCTCGTCGTTCTCCGAGCCAGCTTCCACGTGCGACATCCTCCCGCTAATTTATTTCATACGTTTCGCGAACGGATATACAAAAGCGAACGATATAGGGCGAATACGAAATTATTCGGGGTATCAAGCTTGGCGGGCTTGTCCGGTCAAACAGCCATGAAACCTGCCGTTCGTAATATTCATTTTTATCGCTTATTTTAAATACTAATGAGCGACTTATTGCATAAACAATCGTGCAGGGTTGACGATTCCACTGGTGCATAACGATACACGTTTACATCGATTAATTCGTGCCATTTCCGTTTTGCATAATTATTCCCGACGTTTGATCACCGAACGCCCCGAGAGAATAAACAAGGAACGCCGCGTGCTAATTACCTCAAACGTTAAAATATAAAATGTCGAACCGTGGTTAATTCGATGATCCGATCGGCGGGTAATCGACCAGTCGGCGGAGTATCGTTGAAAATGAGAGGGGGCAAGAGTTATCACGAAAGCAACCGTCCATATCCATTTGCTCCGTGACGCTGGGTAGCGAACAAATAAAAAGGCGATAACGCCTGAAAAAGAGCCTCGTTTCGCACCCTAATCTCGCGCGGACCCTTCCAGCTATGGGAGGAAGGGGCCTACAACGTTCAAGCTCGTTTTTCTTATGTTTTGTTTCGTAATTTTTTTTTTTTTTTTCTTTACTTTGCGTATTTTACGAAATTCTTTTCTCAGCTTCGTCGTTGAAGCTTTGTAAGAACGATGTCTGATTATTCGAAGTCAACTTCGATCGACCAGGGAACGAAAGCCTCGAGTCAACGGCGTTCATTGATTATTCAGGACTCAAGGATACGTCCGACTGCTTCGCTGAGAAAACGGTTAAAAGTCGTTTTCGGCAGGTATCAGGCTCGCGGTCGAGTTTCGACTCGAGCCTGATACCTGTTGCAAAATTTACCGAAGCGAAGGCCGAAATAGCTCGAACAACGGTGATAAGCGAGCCCGGAATCGGCCCCGACTGCTTAATGGACTTTCCACGTTGGAGAACCGTCCACCAGTTGTCGTACACGCGATACGAACGCGAATTCGTTTGAGACCTTTGGTCTCGTTCGTACTCGCGACTGGGGGGGATTTAAACCCGTACACCCCTCCCCCCTTCTGCCCCCAATCGTCGAACGTACCGTCACCTCTCCGTCGCAATTGCCGGATGTTTCATAAATGGGAAAACGATTGATAGGCAGCTACCCTTCCTCTGAAACTCGATGAACGATGAATCGCTCACTCGATTCATCATCGGTCAATCGGTCGGCAAGATTTATCCGATGTGTTTCGTGATAAACGCATATGTGTCGGGGAGGGCGAGGCCCTCGTGCAATCGCGGTTCCATAATTCGTGTTGCTTTGACAGGAAGCACGCGAAATCGACACGCGGATATACCGTTCACTCTCTTCGAGTCCTTCAACTCACAACCCAACCTCCCCTTCACGATTGTTTTTCCGTCCAACGAAAATTAACGAAAGACCAAAAAAATGTTGCTTTCGATCGACGGAGAATGGATTTTATTATTACTTTTTTTTCTTTTGTCAGACAGTCTCTTCGTCGGTTTTTCTTAATCCCTCATAAGGGATTAACGGAAGCTTCGGCTTTCCAAGATTTTCCTCGTTCTTGACGCGGCAAGTGAAAACCGAATTACGGGAAGAGTTTGTCGCGCACGGTCCTCCGGGACCCACCGGGGATCCGCAATTAGCGTTATTAATTCGCGCCGTGGACCACGCTCTTCCGTTGGCGTTCCTTTTTTTTCTTCTTTCAAAATCCCCTCTTCTCTTACGCAATTATCAAAGCGCCCAACGGACTATCAAATACAAACTGGTGTTTTTGAAAATTCGGTTTCGGTTGTCTCGGCTTGTCGTTTGCGAATAAATTCTATGGCCCTAATACGAGACACCCGAAACGGCCGAAAACGCGAACTGAAAATAAGACGAACGAGACACGAGATGTGGAAAAATGAGAGAACTTCGTTTGACACATAGAGAACCATAGGTGACACTCTCGTGTATACAGATCCTCGTAGAGATTGAACGACGCGGAAACTATATAAATTTCATGAAATTCAACGCGTATCCATTTTTACGGCTTCGGGAACAACTTTTTCGACTATAATGGGAATACCGTGCTCTCTCGCTGAAGGCTTTATATTTATACCTCGGTGTCTTCACTTTTTGCCCGAAGAGATCGTAATAGAAATTGATGGCAACTCGAAACCATAGAAACGAAGATCATTGGAGTCATCGTGATCTCCTCAGCATCGATTTTTACTTATTTTGTTTTTTTCAGTACCTGGTGTACGAGGTTTGTTCAAAAAGTAAGGTGACTTTTCAAATTTTACGGTTTACGTACTTATGATTTACGATTTTGTTTTTTTTTTTTTTTTTTGGTTGTGTTCGTGCGCGCGACTCCAATGTATATTAAAAACGTCACGAACACGCCTCCACTTCGAAATTTTGAATCCACTGTTCTCTCAAACGGCTGAACCAATCGGTACGAAATTTGTTGTGTGCATTCAGGACGATGGCACCGAGGGCCTCCTGCTCGCTATTTTCGATGAAAACTTTTCATTCTTGAGAAATCACGGTTTTAAACGTTTCGACTATATCTCTCGCACTTGTGTGTCACGTGGTAATGTTCGTCATGCCGTCTATTGTATTTTGAAAGAACAGAATATTCATTTTAGACATCTTGCAAGAAACTTCGAAAGATCGACGAATAAAAATCTTTGAAAAAATATTTATTGACAGTTTTTATTGGTTTATTGCTATACTGATATTAAAAATGATGTTTTTTTAATGGTAGGAAATGACAGAGAAAAAATTTTCTCGATTCTGACAGGAGTAACACTCGCGAATATTTACCGATATTTTTCGACGCGAATAAAAAGCTAACTTATCAGGTAGCTTTTTATTTGTCTCGAAAAATAAAATAAAGCTAAAAAAGCTGCAGGACGATAAAAATCTATTTTATTAGGTAGCTTTTTATTGAAATAAAATAATTCATTTCAATTTATAAATTTTTGGTTCATTTAAAATTTATTTTTTATTTTGCGGAACAATAAGGTAGCTTTTATATGTCTCGAAAAATAAAGAATACAATTTATTTATCAATAAATAAATATAATATTAATAATTTTATTTTATTTATCTTTATTTTTACTTATTTAAAAATTTGTATTTATTAAAAAAAATATAATTTATCAAAATTCACAAACGCAAACGATAAAACTGACCATCGTTATGCTCCCTACCTAAATAACGATAAACTGCATTGTACGTGAAGCAACGAATGCCGATACACAAAACAACCGTCAATTTCATTGTTTTCAGGAAAAGCCTCAAATCCGGGTTGTAAAAAGTAACTATACGAATAAAGTTTAATTTGACAACGCGATCGATCGAGAATGATGGCAAGTAGATGCAAGCTTGTACATGGTCGATTTTTCCGTTTCAATTAAAATTACAAGGCGTATCGCGTCTAGTGTCGCAACGAATGTCAAAACGACGAATCCCCTCGTTGCAAGCGCGATCTTCCGAGAGAAGAAATTTGTTATCGAAGCTCTCGCGGGACAGACGAGTGTCTCGCGAGTTTGCGCGGAGCAATTGGCACGTGGAATTCCGATTTCTCGAGCGAAAAAAAAGAAAGCTCCGATTGCAGGAAAAGGGCAAGTCTCGTTGGTAGAACGGGAGTGTGTCGATGCCGGTAGAAGGATGATCGAATCGATCCGGGTGGAAAGTGGAGGCGAGTGTCTCGTCTCCTTCTCTCGCAGAAGCGAGGTATTGTTTTTTTCGAACTTCAATTTCTCTGCCAGTGAAAAATTCGTCAACCTCGACCAGTACGGGTTTCGAAAAGTTTTTGATTGGAAAATACGTTTAACCGTCAGTAAACTTGACTCGTTTCATTTCGTTCTTAACAGTGCAAAATGAATTATCGAAAAATAACGTTTATAATTGGAAAAAAGATTGGAAAACGTTTACGAGAGATCGACGAATTTTCGTATCGCCGATTATTTGAAATTGAGGAAAGAATTGAAAAAAAAAAACCTTCGTGTAAAAAAGACCGAAGAAAAACCGAGGTGTCGACGTTTGACGATTTTCTTTTTTCTTTTTTACAACGGTGAAAACGACGGAAATAAATGCGCGTGTCTCAGGAGTCGAAGATTTATTTATACCTAAACACGGGAAGGTTTTCTTGGTCCCGGAGTGAACGCCACCACTCGGTAAATCAGTGCCAGTCACCGTATACGCACCTTTATAGAGAACCAAGGACGCGCGTATATATACGTCAGTCCACGTATACGCGAGGATACAAAGTACTTTGGCTAAAATGCAAAGAGGTTTTTTTTTTTTTTCGTGGCTAGTCGAGTGGAAGTTTCGCGTGTTAAACCTCGGATCGATCGGGCAACGAAGAGGAAAAGCAACATCAACAACAATAGCAAATACCGAGCTCTGATTTCCTGACGTTTCTTCGGAAATTCGATGACGAAGAGGGTGGGATGATTCGATCTGAAAAATTAAAAATGAGGTACCTCGCCCATGTAAGATCCACCTAATTTGTTTTTAAGTACAAACAAAAACCTATGACTGGTGAAATAAAACAATAATATTTATTCAATCATTCATTCAATAATCAACTTATTAATAATCATTTCGTTCAGAAAACAATGTTCACTATTAGCTTTTTTTAAAAAAACGTCATTTAGGCCGTATTCAGACCACTCTTCCTAATAAAGCTATATCCGTTGTAATTTCGTACAAAAAAAATAAAAAAGAATATATAATCTTCAATTTTTAAATTAAATGTTGGTAACGACATGTATAATGCTGAAAAGCCACTAGATAAAATTGGAATAAAGATTCACTAAGTAAAATCAAAAACATTTTTTATTTTCGAAAATTTCTGTACATCGAAATTTGAGAAATGCTCGCGTGTGATCGCACTGCCTTCCATCGCCTGCAAAATCGTTTGGGTTTGCCACGTTTGGGTTTGCGCGGCGGTTGCTATGACGTCTATTACCTTAGACGTTTATTAAATTCGATGTACAAAAACTTTCGAAAACAAAAAGTGTTTTTAATATTACTTAACGAATCTTTATTCTAATTCTACGTAGTTGTTTATCATCACTATACACGTTGTTATTTAAGTTTAAAATTGAAGATTATATATTTTTTAATTTTTTGTGTACGAAGTTACAACCGGTATAGCTTTATTAGGAAACAGTGGTCTGAATAAAACCCAAAAGTCGTTTTTTTTTTAAAAAGCTTACAGTTAATATTGAACATTGTTTGCTGAACCGAAATGATTATTAACACGTTGATTATTGAATAAATTATGAAATAAACATTTTTGTTTTATTTCATCATTAATAGTTTTATTTTTTGTGCTTGAAAACAAATAAGGTGGGCCTTACATGGGTCAGTTACCTCATTTCTCAAAAAATCAAGATTTTTCCGTTAACCGGAAGAACGCGAAAAATATCGGACAATCTTTGGAAGGAGGAAAGGAGGGTGGAGTAGACTGAACGTTTCCATTGGCATGTATTCAAGAATATTTCACTCGGCGTAACCGATGACCCCCTATCACGATGTTATCTTATTCTAACAAGTTTTGGAAAGTTGAATTTTCGAATTGCAACGTTGGGATGGCCCCGGGGTAGTCGCACGGGCGATATAACGAAGCTTCTTCAGTTTGCAGTCTCGTAATTACAAGCCTCGAGTCTCAACCCACCCAAGTTATAATATGTTCCAGTGTAAACGGTAAGGAAGACGTATAACGGGGAACGAGCTATACGAGAGTGATCTCATCGTAGTTGAAAAATCTTCGTAAAGAGATTTCGCTTACTACGGAATACAGAGGACCGACGTCCGGATTCTGCGCGACGTTTGTACGTATCTGCATATTTAGCCATAACTGCCACGTAAATTGCCCATCAACGGGAGTGCCGTTTCGGGATAATAATCCTCTTTAGTTTTTATTCCACGGCCGAGCTGCGCCAAATTACCTCCGATGCTATATTTAATTGTTTCAAAATTTCATCCACCGGGAATAAATTTTTCAGCTCGTGAATCACGAACGGTATAGCAAGCGTGGAATAAACGACGAACGAACATTATTCATTTGTTCGACAGTCGGGCAATTCGTAGCGCTATTTTCGTGAAGAAACAGTTATTGCCGCGAGTACTTTTGGAGTGCTACGTAAAATGATACACATGAGAGGAAAAATGAATTTTTTTGTGAATCGTTCTCCAGAGAGGGGGAGAGAAAGCGACAGAAATATATATATATATATCGCGACGTTGTACGCGCATCCTCGACGCTCTTCCGACGGATGAAATAATTTGTAGAACTTTCGAAAAATAAAGGCGCTAAAATCGTATCAGAAACGAGGGCAACTGCGGTATCTCTTGGCGCGAAACTCGCGAGCTTTCCTACGAAAAGCTTTTCGTTTCGTCGTCTCAACCGTTCTTGCATTCGGATTGCCCTTTCTCGCTATCTCTCTCTTTTTCTCTCACCCTCTCTCTTCCTCTTCCTCTTCGTCTCTCAGCCTCTCCTGTCGTCGACCGTTCGATAAGTGCATTTCCGATTTCAACTCTCGCGAGAGCTCAACTTCGTATATTGTATTGCTTTCCTTCTCACTCCCTCTCTCTCCCCCTTTCTTTCCATCACTCTCTCTTAGCGAATCGTTGCGTCTGCAATTTCTTGATTGTAAATAAAAGTCGTTTCCGGAAGCGAGCGAATATTTGTACTTCCGTTTTCTTCGTTCGAAAATCCATTGAAGAAAATATCGTTCGATCAAACGTAATCATCGACACTCCGTTTTGCCGCGCGCTTCAAAGCTCAATTCTACATTAAACGCCCCCCCCCCCCCTCCCCCGTCCCAATACGGAAATTAACGATACTCGAGCGATAATCGATTTCGGATAAACACTGAAGGAAAGAGAACACCCGAAATAACTATGAACGTCAGATCACGAGTGGCCAAAAGAAAGAAAAGATTATCAGAAAAGAATCGCAAGTAGGGAAAGCGGGAGGCTACCACTTTTCAAGGCTGAACAGCAACAAGTGGATATCAAGTGATTTATACACTCCGACACTCCGCCACCACCGACTCTCAAGTTCGTTACGAAATTCCAACGTTTCGCGGAAAAATGGTAAAACGGTGCAGCAGCGGGATCGTGTTGGCCTTTGTAGGGTTGTAGATGATTTTACATGGCGGGAGCCTCCGGCGATTCTACCAAAGCTCCGAGAGCGATAAAACGGCCAAAGTGAATTTCAATGGTGAGGGTGAGTACGGAAGAGCCTAAAAGGAGTTAAAAATCACTGGCTACCGCGATTCTCATCCGAGAGAGAAAGAGGGATCGGATCGAAAGGGGTTCGACGGATCGCCGGGAGGGAATCACCCGTTCATTGTGGAGATACTCGATACGGGAGAGTGACATTCGCGAGGCAGCCGACAGAGGTAAAATCGCGATTGTACGAAACACCCGTCCCCCTCCCTGTTCCCTTCCCCGGGCCCGGCCCAACTCGCGATATACAGCATCGAAAACACGACGTACCAAACTCATTACAGTCTCGATACCCCCGGGTGAAGGGGAAACAAAAAACGAGAGCCGGAAGGGGCAGGAGGGAGACATTCGGGGGTTCGCCAAACGACAAGCGCTCGATTCCAAAGCTGAACGTAGAGAGAGGGGAAACTTTGAAAGCGATAGACTAACGGAACGGTGATCGCGAAATGAAAATCAAGCGAGTACCGAGGGGGTCCGCTCGAGAGAAATTTGACAAACGGGATTGTAGGAGGCCTCTCGAACGGTACAAACGTGAAAATAAAAGCGGGAGATATCGGGATTGGAACTCGAGGGAACGGGACGTGCGTTGGCATCGACGCGCCTGTGGGTCGTGATCACTTCCTCGACTCAACAATCGCCGGGCCACTGCGATCGCGTTACATAGGCTTTACGCTCTTGTGGACAATCGCGTTCCGCATCACTCTACCGGTAATATCGCGCCACTCGTTGTCTCTTTCCGCTTCGTCCGTTCCTTTGGTAACACTAGCCCCCCTCAATCCTTCCTTTGGCCTCATCGTATACACGAACAATTTCGACAGTCGTACCACGGACCACTCGAGTCGCGAATTGAACAGCAGCATCCTCATCGATATAACCCGATGACAGCCGAGTTTGGGCAACGATGAGAATCCCGTTTAATAGGCACTGCTACGAGCATCAACGTAACCGTACGAAACTACGGAACCAGAGATTCGCCAGGGTCGAAGAGAATCGATCGGAAACGCACAGGGATCGCAAAATTTGAGTAACATTTCTATCCGTGAACGAACGACCATCAGCGCCAAAGAAGCGACCAATGTCCTTGGTAGCCGATACGCGAAGAGTTCGAATCATCGAGACCGGTGAGTAATCGACGACTCGGTAAGTTGGCGGATGTACCGCGGAAGAGCTCGAGGCCGAAACTTTAAAAAGAGTAAACGCGAGGGGCACGTTAAAAGCTGGAGTGAAAGAAGGAAAGCGAGTGGTAGGTGCCTAGGGCCTGAAATGGAACATCCGTTGGTGGAAGAGAAGGAGTTGAGTCGCGCGAGATAACACGGCTCACGCGGATGTTCCCACGCTCGCCGGGGGCGATACTCGACGCGGTTGAGCGACCCAAACTTGCCACAGGAATCCATCGAAACCCACCGTCAGCGCAACCCCTTTCTCCACCTCTCCCCAGAAGGTTGGCGCCCCAGAGTTTCCCCCGAACACGTCTCCCGAGCTTACGCGAATTCCTAGCGAAAAACCTTATCCTTCGAAATCCTCGTTGGATCCTCGATATGGATCGGGAAACGGCGAAACGACGAACCACGAAAACACGATGATTTTTTTAAGGGGACTCACCGGGGCTCGGCGGCGCGTCGCTTCCCACCAATCCAACGAGGCTGACCAGACCGAAAACAACGAGACCTAGGGTGATCACGGTTCTTCTGGATAAAAGCCCGATGATCAAGACGACCACGCGAAAAACACAACCGGCACCCTTCCGAACAACGGTATCACGCTCACCGATCATCCTCGTCGAACTGGACTGTAACGCGAGGGTGCAAGACCGGCATCCCGACTGTGGAATCACGCTCAACGAGCAGTCAACCAACCCTCGATCCTCTCCCTCCGCCTCTCCCGCGCGCAGTCGCGCTCTTCCCAACCACCGTCACCCCTCTACCCCCGGGCCATCCCGCACGACCTGGAACACCCGCGGACCTGCGGATAAAGAGTAGCGCCGAGGGACCGAAAGAGCTCCTCGCTCCTTCGAGGAGCTCCTCCTGCCTTCGCCTAGGATCTTTGGCTTCAGACTCGGGAAAGTTTCGAAACGATCGACACCGATCGCTGCTTCGATACTCATCGAATTCGCGGAACCTTTGCGTCAACCTAATTCGTTCTAACGAACCTCGATCATCCAGAAAAGCTCCGGAGAATCCTCTACCCTACCAACGTGCGGAGGATCTTTTCGCTCAGCCGATGATCAAGATCCGATCGCCAAAGTGACCAATCTCACCGATTCGTATTTCGTTCTAGTTTTTTTCGTGTTTCCAGCTACCCGTGTTATGCATACATTAGGTTGTTCAGAAAGTAAGGTGACTCGTTATTTTACTCGATAAATACTCATTTATTCATCGATGTTTATTTTGTCAGCTCAGATATAAGGCACTTCTGATATTGACTGTTTGGCGTTGTCTTTATCTTCTCAATTATGGAAAATCTCCCTTTCGTGGCTTCTTTCAGTTTTGAAAATGAAGAAAGATCGCGATTCAGTTTTCCGAACGCGAACAAAATCGCTGACAAGCAACGATACGGTGTGGGATGGGGAACCCAAACTTCGATTGACCAGAATGCTTAATATTCCAAATTTTAATATTCCGAAAGTACAAGTTTCGTAAAGCTCATGCCAGCAAAAGCTTACACAGTGAACTGTAAATGATGTGGAACATTCACAGTCGACTTTGTAAGCTTTTGCTGGCAAGAGCTTTATGAAACTCGTACTTTCGGAATATTAAAATTAGGAGCGTAGCGCCTTCTGGTCAATCGAAGTTTGGATTTCCTACCCCAACTCAACGATACGTTAGGAGGTACATTAGCGTTTTTGATTTCAAAAAAAATCGTCAACTACACCAAAATAATCCAACCTTTATATCTATCGAAGTCATATTTCCAAAATGACTGATACCGTTAATATATCTTCGGAATTCATATACCAACACAACAACAACAAAAATTAAAAATCGAATGTGAACAGCCCGCGAAATTTGAAGTCACCGAAAATAATGAAGTCGCTTTTGAACAAACCTCGTATTCGTATTGCGCCCTCGCCGGTGAAAGTAGCGGTAATCAGCCTTCCAGAATATACCTAAAGAAATCCAAACAACCTTATAACTTAACGAAATAATTAAGATTGTTTAGGTATACTCTGGAATAAAAATGGAATTAAAATTAAATAAAAATGGAATAAAAATGGAATTAAAATTGAATAAAAATGGAATTAAAATTGAATAAAAATGGAATAAAAATTAAATAAAAATGGAATAAAAATGGAATTAAAATTGAATAAAAATGGAATAAAAATTGAATAAAAATAGAATTAAAATTGAATAAAAAATGTCAGCCTCCGCCGGCTAAATATCACTACTGATGACTAATTAAAGTAATTTCTAACAAAAAAAAACCTCTCGCCAAAAATGCGATGGAGTTGGGTGGAGTTCGAGGACTTTTGCATAATTACAAAAATTCGAACTTTCATAACCTGCGACTCGACTCGTCGATTATTTTTCCGTATTTGAAAAAATTGGTTCGAGCGCAAGGAACACGCGGGGCCTCCCGGGGCTGGCCGTCGCGCGGATGACGGATAGAACCACCGTATACGTTCCTCCGGTCTCTCCCCCCCCCCCCGCCCCCTCCACCGCCGCGTCACGAAACTGAATTAAAAATAAGCAAGTCTACGATCCACTCGAGCTCGGACCCGACTCCTGCGTACTCCCGTACGTCCTACGTGTTCGAATGCCTGTACGACGAACCGGTGAATTCCAGTCGTGTCCCGCTCGACCTGTTTCCTTTTCCAACTTACCGAGATGTCTGTCAAAATATTTTCACGAGGTACCGTGTCTCATTCGCGTTATTCAATGTTTCCTATTAAACCGTTCCTTTAAACGCTACCCCCCCCCCCTCCCCTCTCCCGCCCTTTTTCCGTTTATTATTTTGTATTGTTTTTTATGCAGTATTCTGACTCGTGCCGAAAGCACTGCATTAAGGCAAAATTTGGACGCTCGAAAAAAGGCTATTTTTATGAACTTTATTTTTTTTTTTTTTTTGAGGTTATGAATAAAGGTGTTGATGCAGGGTTTGCTAGGATCAATAAATTCGCTCTTGAAATACATTTGTTGAAATTGTATTATACGTTTAAAAAATGGAGCATGTGAAACAAAAAATTTTCGAATTTTTAGATTTAATGTATCACTAGCGATATAAGAAACTAGATTTTTTTATTTACATGCTAAAGTAACAAAATGGCGGTAAAGAGGAAGAAAAATATTATGTATTTATTCTCTTCTTTTTGTAAAAAAAAAAATAGTAATATTCAACATTTTTAAATGAATCTCGTTCAATCTGTTGCTAGTGGTGTAAAGAATATGCGGTTGAACATTTCATAACATTCGTTTCAGTATTTTCGGAAGTTTTAGCATCGATGTATGTAAAAAAAATTATTTTTTAGATTCAAAGCGTTCCAATGTTTTGTAAAAAAAAAATCACAAAAATATTAGCTGCAAAATGCCTTCCGAGAGAATATTCTTGAATATATTTACCTTCGAAAAATGTCAAAGAAATATACGATTTATTCAAAATTTCGAAGTGGAATCTTCTGTGAAAAAGTATTAGAATCATATATTTTTTTTTTTTTTTGAAAGAGGTTAACTCCGGATCAGAACCTACCCCATAGTGAAGCGTTGAATCCGCACTTTCTGAGGCAAACGGTCCACCCGGTTCGCTGACGCAAAAGCTTCCTCGCATCCAAGACGATCGTAATTCTCCCAGGGATACGTAATATTTCTAACTTTAATTAACCCTCTGATCTACGCCATATTCTGTCGGCACGTTGAAACGTGGCGACACCCTGGCTCACAGGTGGACCGAAAGTTCTATCCTTTATAGAACTTATGTCAAGCTCTTGTTTTTATAGTTTTAGAAGTGAAATTGAATCATCAGAATATCCCGCTCAAGAAAATCCAATTATGAATATTATATCTGCATTCGGTAAAAAGTTATTTAAGTGAGAAATGCGTGAAGCAAGGCGAAAAATTCCGTTTAGTTTTAGGGTCTCGTCGGATCACTGTTAACCCAAATGTTGACCGCAGGGTTACACGTTTTTTTGTTTCGACATCCTCGCTTAAAGCCTGTGATAAATTTTGGGGGAAAAATCGCCGTAAGGGAGATTAAATTATATCGCGGTTGTCTCGATGTCTGATTTTTGACAAGCCGATCTTTCGATCCTTCAAAAATTTGCGAAAATGTTTCTTGCCCTCGAACCAATTTTTTCGTCCTCGGCGAAGGCTGACATTTTTTTATTCGAATTTAATTCCATTTTTTATTCGAATTTAATTCCATTATTCTTCGATTTTAATTCCATTTTTTATTCGATTTTAATTCTATGTTTTATTCGATTTTAATTCCATTTTTATTCCAGAATATACCCAAACAAACCCAAACAACCTTAACTATTTCCATAAGTAATACGGTTGTTTGAATTTCTTTACGTATATTCTCGAAGGCACATTTCTATAATGGAAATAATTAAAAATGTCAGCCTTCGCCGGCTAAATAACACTAGGAGTGATTAATTCAAATAATTTCTAACGAAAAAAAAAATCTCCTGCCAAAATTGAGGTGGAGTCCTACTGCTGCACAACTACCCAAATTTTCGTTCCAAGTATCAATAGATCAATTTTAATCCCTCGAGTACAAGAATCTCTTTAGTTTCATAAAATTTCAAAAAATACGAGAATTTTTTCAAAAATTCGAAAAATCGTCATAAAAAATTTCAAGCGGGTTTCGAACTCTCGAGATCCGGGAGGCTTGAAAAAGTGGTTCGGCATTAGTGGAAGAGGGTACCGTATTTGTACGTCCAAATACTTTTCCAGATATCCGTACACTCGAGTGGATGTACAAGAGGGCTAGGCGGTCCGACACTCCGGTGGTAAATACTGAGTGAATTTCTGAAAGAAAAGGAATGAGAAACGTGACTTCGGCCGGGTGAAAACGACTCTGCGGCGAGACCGGGCTAAAACCAGAAGCGGCGAGGGAAACGAACCATCGCCCGTTTTCGAGTTCAATTTCAGTGTGAGAACACGAGGAAGGAGCGAAGGGAGTCGTGGAACGTGGAGAAAATCCTTTGCAAATATACCGGTAATGCACTCAAGTGGCAGAGGAAGCAGGTGCGATATGCCAGTGGTTGGAGAATGCGGGAGACCCTTTTGCATTTGACTTTCCTATATCGGGGTCGAGTAGCGGTCAACCCGGAAAAGGAGAAACGCGTGCGATCACAAGAGAGAGAAAGAGAGAGAGAAAGAGAAAAAAAAAGAAAGGAACGAGAGTTTGACCAAACGACGTCTCATTTGCGAACATCCCTGACAACCGTTCGGCCATATTTCCAAGAGTGCATATACACGAGCATCACGTATGCGAAACGAGGAGAATACACTCGTTCGTCCCAGCAGTGCTTTCGTTCCCCAACCAATACGGTAGTACCGCTCCTCGTCGCTTTTCCCTTTCCGAGCCCCTCGCTCGCCGTCCTATAACCGTCGAGACCTTGGTGCTCTCGCAAATCGCGTATCACGAACCCCAACCCTCGCGCTAATTTCATCCTTCGTAATTATCTACTCAATTTCAACACGTTCGAGAATATCCGGACGTGTAGAAAATCTCTCCCTCTCTCTCTCTCTCTCTCTCTCTCTCTCTCTCTGTCTTTCCGTCTAGTTCGTTTTTATGGCTTATATTACATTTTTTTAGTTTATATGTATTTATTTGTATTTTTTGTTCGATTATTATTTAGTTATTATTTTGTACCATTCTTATAATTTATTTTATTTTGTGATTACTTTGTTTTTCCCAAATTGCCCGGATCTTTTTTACTGAGATGATGATGAGGATAATCAAATTTATCATCATCATGAGATGATGATGATGATAATCAAATTTATCATCATCATCATCCCTCTCTTTCTCATGGTTAAATTTTACGGTTAAACATGTTATTGGCCGGTGTGCTTTCTATATCGTGAGCTAGAAAACCCTTGCTTCTCAAATGGACTATACGTGGCCTGCTCACGGGTTGGAAAACCGTCTGATTTCTTCGTGAACGCACCAGAAGGAATAAACAAGAAATATTGTTTGTCCACAAGCATTCGAATGAATACGAAAAATAAAAAAAAAAAATGGATATAAATTTGATTTTAATAAAACTGATTCAAATATAATTGAACATATCGAGTTTTGTAAAAATTATATTCTTCTCAAAATCGCAGAAACGCGCGACGGATCAGCTAGTAACTTATATTAATTCTAGATTAAAATTGCGAGTGGAGTCGTTTTAACCCCAAGTGACCAACGGAGGGTTCAAGCTAGCTTTCACCTTTCCCTTATGGAGTAGATGTCATAAGAACTGTCTCTCATACCCATCGTCTAACCTAATTTAATGTATCTTTGATTTTTTAAAAACTCATTTAACTTTACTACCGTTTCGTATATTCCTAAAAACTCGAAACAAATGGAATATTCCATTACTCGTCTGGAATCGAAATTCTCTCATTCACCCTCAATGCGGATCTTCGTGTCACAGCGTTAGAAAGAGCGTCGTAAAAAAGAAGCAAAAATCATGTCCGAGCGGTATGGCCCTTAGCTACTGGCGCGTGGATACGAGTAGTAGAAGAAAGGGGTTGGTCAGACAGTATTTTTTAAATTGCTGCTTCATCCCCTCTTCCGTATTTCCTTGCGCAATCGCTTTTTTTACCTGTCACTTCTCACGATGCATGAAACGAAACGTTACTTTACCCGTAAAAAAAAAAAAAAAAAAAAAAAAACAAATATAAATTAAATTCGATCCAATGAATTTTGTCAGACCGAGACTCAGTCGGAGATCGGGTTATTATTGATCGCCGAGAAAATATTGAACCGCGTTATATACGTGTAGATTCGAAAAATACGTAGGTATATAGAAGGTGATCGGGTGTCTCGTTTCACGTAGCGGCTTTTATTGCTCGTTGACCCGCTTTCGGTGGTTAAAACAACGAGGGGGGTGCACACGCCTGGCCAGTCCACGCTGCTGCTCGACACACCGGGGGTTTAAAGCTACTCCAACACCTCCCCCTTCCCCCATCTCCCGAACTTCCCTTCCCCCTTCTCCGAAAAGGTCCGTTTCACTCTCCCGCTCATCTTCTCTCGCTCCCTCTTCATCGGCGAGTTTCCAGTCGTCGCTGTACTCTCGCGTTCTCCCGGGACCATCCCCCGTATCGGGTTCGCGCCACCAGTTTTCCCCGTATCCACAGTTGAGGAGATCGCTTACACGTTTGCGTCTGAGTTGGCTCGTATAATTATTTGTACAACCGAATTCGTAGGACGAACCTGCTGGAAGGACGCGAATATTTTTGTACACCTCCCTTTCCCCCCCCCCCCTCTTCTTTTCTCGCCCGTTATCAAACTGCTTCCTTTAACGATCTTCGAGTACGGTTGGTTGGGTTTGGCTCGATTCTGTGATACCAGCGTCGTTTAATTGACAACAACAACAACAATGACAAAAAAAAAAAGATACTAATAGGACAGAGATGGAGTGGCTACTGGTGGTGCTCGAGATACCGCGTGTGTCAATTAAAACGATAGTTCGCTCGTCGCGTTTCAATTCCATGGAAAATAATACTGTTGATTGGGTGATTTATATATATACATATATATATGTATATATGGGAACTACGCGTGCCAAAATCGAGATAGGAATTCCACGCGAAAGGTCCTCTCACCTTGACTCACCCCTGTGATTCAAGCTAGCCTAGGTAGCGGAGAAAAAGATTGATAGTCGATTTAGGAACGGCACTCGAATCTCTTTTGTGATCCCATTGTGCGCAGGTTTCAATTGTTGGAGGTCGTCGTTCGAGCCTCGATTGTTTCGCTATGTTTTTTCATTCTGATCTTCGAGGACGCGCCGTTCAAAAAATATTACGGATATGGCGGAAGCGCGGATGTGTTTTTTTGTTTTTGTTTTTTTTTTCTTTTTTTTTTTCGAAGATAAGCGCAACAAGGTTTCGAACGAAGCCCGCGAAATTGATTGGCACCGTTGGATTTGGATTTTTGTTTCCGGTTCGATCGGCATTCGTTGTTACCGTTAATGGAAATACGTCCAGGCCAAGGCTACGAGGATCATCGTACCCATCCACCCTTCGTTCACCTCGTGAGTCGTTACTCTTTCCCGAGCCTCGGGGCTTTTCGCTTTTCACAGCCCCTGCCGCCTCTTTCAAACTCCACGACGTATATCCCGTATAACGTTTTACACGATACGGTAAAATAATGAATCCCGGTACTCGAAACGATCCTGGGGCTTGAGAGGTCATTCTGTTCAACGGATCGAACGACCCGAAAGTTTACGGCGGTGACCCATTGCCTTTGAGACGTAAAAAATTGCAGAGCGGATAAGAGCAGGTTATGGATTTATTATAACCGGCAGTCTGCGTGGCTTTTCAATTTCATTGTCTATGTCCGGTTCGACGAGTGACGCCAGACGGCACAGCTATCTATATGACGTTAAGCCGTAATCGCGAGAGTGTCCTCGTTCGATATCAACTGCCGTGCGCGAAACTAAATAATCAGACAAAAGGTTGGCTGATGATAGCGAGGGAGAGAGAGAGAGAGAGAGAGATATTTTGTAATCTGGTACATGGAAATCCCTAAAAGCACCTCGCTGAAGGCAAGATTCTAATTTGAAACTTTGAAAACTCGAAACCGGTTTTTTTTTTTACATTTCTCCGCAGATCCGCAAGCATTTTGTATGACGCAGGCATACAAAATGTACGCCGCAGGCTGATTAACCGTAATTTGATTTTTTTTTATTTTTTTCTTTACGCAAAGTTCGAACGCGTTTATCTCTAAACTACTTTTTTATATCGCTTGGCCCTTAAATATCCGGAACTACTGAACCGGTTGTTACAAAATTTGTTGATTCTGGTATTTAGCGGCTCTTTTGAAAAATAGTCCCCGATTTTTTGTTTTGCCGATAAACAGCTTTATTTTATTATAAACAACGATATCATTGATGCGGGAAAGATTCCTATAAATTTTGAATTTTTTATGACTGTTTTACAATTTTGTTAATTTTTTTTTAATTTTTGGTTACCGATTGTGTTAATGGAGATCATTTAGTTTTGTAGCATCGAGGCATCGCAAAAAGTAAACATACATTATTTGTTTGTTTTTTTTTTCGATTTGCTTGGGTTTGTTTGGGTACCATAACTGACCGAACCAACCGTATTCAAAACTGATGGGAACGTTATTCCTCATCAACAATATCATTATTTACAGTGAAATAAAGTTATTATCAGCAATACAAAAATCGAGTATCATTTTTCGAAAAAGTCGGTAAAGTAGGTACACGATTCTAATTGTAACCACATATTCCATAAACTACTTGATTACTATTTTCTTTTTTTGTCAAAAAGCAGTGAATAAAAATTAAAAAAATGTTGTCTTCCTTTTTCACCGCCCTTTTGTTACTTTTCCGTGCACATAAAAAATTGCGGCTCTCACCGTTGCTGGTCCGATCCTAAAAATTCCCAAATTTTCCGTATTAGATGATCCACTTTTGGTGAGAAAAAAAAAACCTACAACAAACGGGAAGGAACGGACTCCCATCGGGCGAATAAAAAATCTATGGAAAAAGTAGCAAGCGTATTGAAGGTAAATTTTGGGCGAATGGAACGTGCACTTTTGAATGATATCAGGGGCGGGGGTGATCTCCCGTGAAAATTGTCCGTGATGGAGAACATTGTGCGTATGAATATATGTACGTACGCGTAATAGCCGTATGTATGCTGTATTTAGGTAGGAAAGCTCGGTCAGAAAAGCAATTTTCAAGTGAATTTCGGATGGTCGAGCGCGGCTTATATCGGGTTACGTCACTCTCCGGGAGCGTGTAAACCAGTGAATTTGTCGTTCTGTGTGTAGGATCGTTCTACTCCGGTGCTCGCTTTATAAACCGCGTTGTAGAATATTGGCCGCCGATTGGACGGTACTGCCACCGTCGATTTTATCGTCGAGCATTCGCGCCCGAGAGAGAGAGAGAGAAAGAGAGAGAGACAGAGAAAGCCCTCTGACGCGTTACGCTCTACCAGTTGCCTATATCGGCCATTATTCATAAGTGCTGTTTTCCACTTCGACAGCCATTCTCCTCCCCGATCCGTGTCCCCCGTGGAACCATCCGTTGTATCGTTGAATCCTCGCGTCCCCGCAGCGACAATTGCGACCCGACGCGTCGCGAATCTTCAACGAGCCCAACAATTTTTAGTCGCGACGCCGGCCGACGAAACTTTTGCTTTTGTCTCACGCAACGTCGAGGATGGTAATTGCAGGCTAGACGATGAGAAGGGACGGAGGTTAGGGGAGGAGATAGGAGGGGGGGAGTTGCACGTGTGGCGAGTCAATTGTCGTTCAATGGCACTCCGAGAGACAACGGAATGCGTGCAAGGTGGATGGAGGTAGAAGAGTACGAGAAAGAGCACGAAGAGGCCACAGGGAAAATACTCGGAGGGGGAGATCGGCATGAATAATGCAGAATACCAGGATTGGGAACGGGTGAGGGAATTTCGCCGCGTACGAAACGCGGAGGTGGCAGAGGCGATGCGCGACGAGTACTCGCTCGAATGTACACGAACCTCGGAATCGCCGAGCACTAATTGCATCTCACCGATTCAAGGGTACAAAAAATGCATAATGATACTCAAGGCTGTGAGGGTAGTTTTCGTTTCGCCACGATTCCGAGTTAACCGCCGCCGTCGCTGTGCCCAACCGCGGTTCGGTCTCTTCTCTCCTACTCATTCTCGATGCTCACTCTTCCGCGAAATCCGCTGTTCGAAAGAGCCCTGTGCACTGTGTTGAACCAACTTGCGCGCACCAATTGTCGAGTCTCTCTCTCTCTCTCTCTCTCTCTCTTCATTTTCCGGCTGATGTTTGGTCCTTGACGGTATTCGCGAATGCGCACTCAACAATCCCAGTTTTTACAAATTCGAGGCCATCGCTGTTTGGAGCTCTGTCCCCCCTCTCTGCCCTTCTCCTTTTCCCCGTCGTAATGATAAAATGAAAATAAAAGTGCCCTCGATTGACGCTTGGCTAGTGACGCTTATTAGTCGGCACCTCATTCCCGCGGATGACCATTTTTTTTTTTCGAAGGATACCGGCTCCCTCGTTACTTCGCGAAAATCGACAGGAGGAAAAATCGAGAGTAGAAAAATAAACAGTTCGAGGACGAGGTTTGTTAAAAAAAGGAAAATGATTTTTTATTTTTCTGGAATAATATTTGGTTATTAATCGATGTCTATTTCATCCCCTTAAAAGTAATGGCCCTCAGATATGATACAATTGTGCCAGTGGTTTTTCTAATTCTCGAAGCACTTCGGATGCGCTTTTTGGTTCAGCCTCGAGCTCTCCCAGCGATGCGATCTTTATCTCTTCAATCGTGGTTATATATCCAGCCTTTCATCGCTCTTTTCAGATTTGGTAACAGAAAAAACGTCGCGGGTGGCCAAGTCCGGTGAATACAATGGCTGAGGCAGGATTACGGGTAAATATTCGGAAGGGTAACTCCTGTCAGAATCTAGCCGATTTTTTTTGTTTGTTTGGGTTGGTTTGTTCATTTAGTTTTGTTTCTTTGAGTTCGTTTCCTTGGGTCCGTTTGTTTAGATTCGTTTATTTGGTTTCGTTTGTTTGGGTTCGTTTGTTTGGCTTTGTTTGTTTAGTTTTGTTTATTTGGTTTCATTTGTTTGGTTTCGTTTGTTTGGTTTCATTTGTTTGGATTCGTTTGTTTGGGTTCGTTTGTTCATTTGGTTTTGTTTCTTTGAGTTCGTTTCCTGGAATCCATTTGTTTGGTTTTGTTTCTTTCGGTCCGTTTGTATGGGTTCGTTTGTTTGGTTTCATTTGTTTGGGTCCGTTTGTTCGGTTTCGTTTGGTTTTGTTTGTTTGGGTTCGTTTGTTTGGTTTCGTTTGTTTGGGTTCGTTTGTTTGGTTTCGTTTGTTTGGTTTCATTTGTTTGGATTCGTTTGTTTGGGTTTCGTTTCCTGGAATCCGTTTGTTTGGTTTTGTTTCTTTCGGTCCGTTTGTTTGGGTTCGTTTGTTTGGTTTTGTTTGTCTGGTTTCGTTTGTTTGATTTGGTTTATTTGGGTTCGTTTGTTTGGTTTCATTTGTTTGGTTTAGTTTGTTTGGGTTCGTTTGCTTGGCTTTGTTTGTTTGGTTTTGTTTCTTTCGGTCCGTTTGTTTCGTTTTGTTTATTTGGGTTCGTTCGTTTGGTTTAATTTGTTTGCTATTGTTTGTTCGGTTTTGTTTGTTTCGGTTCGTTTATTTGGTTTCCCGCTTTTCAGCGAGACTTTCACTTCCGAATATTAACCGGATTCCGCTGTTGTTTCCCCAAAAACATCACGTACAACCAACGATACGTCAGCAGGTGTATTGTATCCTTATCAATAACAAAAAATCCACAAGCCCACCAAAAACACGTCTAACCTTTAAATCCACAGAAAACCAACCGAACAAGCAAAATGTCCGATGAAACCTTAACAATCGAAAGAAAATCCCAAATCAAACGGTACGTAAGTCACAAAAAATTGTAAAGTCACCTTATTTTTTAAAACAAACCTCGCATATAATCGATGATCCGCGATAGGAAGGAACGCGAAGTGAGAAAGCGAAGAAGAGAAAGTCGACCGAGGGTAGACGATCAAGGGTGATTCGTCGGTTCGGCAACACCTTTTCCGCGCCTGTATCTGTAAATAAAATTCTCGCATTTTCGAGCGGTAAGCCCTGTGTTCGGTGAATTGCAAAAACGCATAGAAAGTCTGGTGACACGTGTCAAGCCCACTGCTCCTGCATAGTACTTCCCCTGCCCCCCCCCCCCCCCTCCGCCTCGTCTTTCAACATCCATCCTTCCGTCGAGGCGAACGGAGGGAAAACTGGTGTCTCGTTCTCGCTCTTTCACACGGGATTTATTTGAACTCTTGTCAAGCTTGTCGCCGTACGCGCCATTCGGTTACACTCTCACTACGCCCGTACACTCGCCGTTTACGTTCGTTGATGCATCGCCAGGATTATTCTTCCGTATGGTTCTCCGCTCTTCCTCGACACCGCCCCCCGCCCGATCCAGTGAAACAGCACAATTGAAAATCTCGTTCCCGAGAGCAACAAATTTTCGCGCCAAGCCGCGACAGAGCGTATTCAAAATTGAAAAAAAAAAAATAAATAAATAAAATAAAAAGAATAAATAAAACGTCGGAGAAATTCGGCAAGTGCTTCGAAACGCGAAACTTTTAACTTTTGATTTTTAACTTTTAATTTGTAACTTTTAATTTTTAACTTTAACTTTTTCACTTTTAATTTTTAACTTTTAACTTCAATTTCAATTGCAACGTTTAAAAGTTCAAGTTCAAGTTCAAGTTAAAAGTTAAAAAATATAATAATTTTTTTAAACGTATTTTAAAAGTATCTTAATTAACCCAAACAAATCTTACATCAATCAAATCCTAAAATACCTTTATTCATAACTTTATTAAAAATGCATTTTTAAAAAAAGCCTTTTTATGAAAATCCAAGCTAGAATCCAGCTGCTAAGTGCCAGAATGCATATTTCGAATATAGCTACGCGGTCACCTTCCGAGTCGTGACGCTAAGCTGTGTAATTTTTTCCAATTTCCATCATGGATTCCTTCTACGATCTACTATTAAATTTCATTGATTCAAGAAATTCGACAAGTTAGCCGTTCGTTTATCAATTCGTCATTGTCCGGTAAAATTTGATGAAATTCTGAAGAGTCGTTTGGGAAAGTCTTGAATATCTAATATCCCGATCGAGCAGGAATCGACTATACTTCTTGATACGATAAGAGCTTCGTCACAGCTTTCCGTATTAGACGGAAAGAGAGAGAAAGCGAAGATTCGTTGCGTCTGGCTCTTCGGATAACTTAAGTTGTACTTTCTCACTCCGCTGTTGCGTGACATAATGAAAAGGAGCGCGCATATTCGCGAAACATCGTGGAAACACGATGAGGACGCGCGAGTAAACTCCGCGACGTAATAACCCCGAACGCCCCCCCCCCCCACCCCTCCTTTCGCCGCCTACGCCGGCCCGTTATTTTTCATGAATTAATTAAATACTTGGCCGTAGCTCTGAGCGGCTCCGACGATGGTGGTGAATCCGTCGTAATACTGTTCCCCAATGCTGATATTCCTCGTCTCCGAATGTCTCGAGAAATTTACTTGAAAGTAGAAAAGTCGATCTATCGTTGTTGGTAGACAGTATACGAAGTTCGATTATGTCAGGAGTATTTTTTTTTCATCGGCGTATCCTCGGAGACTCGAGGTTTCTCGATTCTCACGACTTGACGAAATATCAATTATAAAAATTGAAAGCAAATTTGTTTTTAAATTATTATTATTTTTTTTTTCATTGAATATTTTCGACACACGTAGCTACCGAGTTTCTGGACTCGATGTCGATCAAACTTTTCGGTCGATTTCAAAATACCTTTTTCGAGGTGAAAAAAAAAAAAACTTGAAAAAATGTTTCGATAAAATAACGGAACGATGAATTTTCCCGTACCGAAAACTCGGTCCATTAAACGCTGCAGGTTTATTCGTAAAAACGTGAAATAAAATTGTTTGAGGTTAGGTCTGATTTCAATAATCGGCCGAGAAATTTTTCTCTCAAACTCGCCAATTCAATAATTCGCTCTTAAATCTTTCCCTCAAACTCGAAAAATCGATAATTCGCCCTCAAATTCTCCCCTCAATTTCGCCAATTTCTCGAAGTTACAAAGCTGCGTGTGCCTTTCGAAAAAGTATCACCGATCGTGTCCACGTTTTAAGCAAACAGCCCGAGCGCGTCGAACGAAAACGTTTGATCGCTTGTTATTATTATTTTTTAAATAATTAATTTAATTGTGTATATTTTTCGTTAATTCGATCGTCAATTCCGGTTTTGTATCGTCCGGTACCAGCGAGGATACGGCAAACTACCCTAACGCCGTATCAGCGATTTTTCATTTAATTCCGTATTTAAGTATAAAATTTTATCCGAGCTCAGCAGCTCGTTTACGCGAGATTAACGGATGGATATTATTTGAGGATAAGTTATCGTTTGCATTTCCCGGCTGGTACGAAAATCTCTAGTGGTTCTACCTCGACGAGGCCGGTGGAGAACGAACACGGACATTGGTAAAATAAAAGCGAAGTTGGAGGAGGAGGAAGAAAAAAGGGAGGTGGAAAGGGTAGAATATATATAAATATATATATATATATATGAATAATGAAGGTCCGTATAGTGAGGTAAAAGGGAGTAAGAAAGTGGAACGGAAAAAGCAGGAGAGAAAAAAACCGAGTGGGAGAGACAAAAGGTTGAAAGAGGGGAAAAAAACAGCTGATCGGAGGTGGGGTGAATCGGCTGAGTAATCCAAGGGGATGGTTGTCCAATAGCTCGAAAACGTGAAAGAATTCGAAGGGAAAGAGAGGTAGCGACTGGCGGTCGTACCGGCCGGCGAATGTTCCGCGCGATACATGCAAATGCCAGATGTGCACCTTTTCTTTATGTTATATCGATATTCCGTCGTATCCCTATTTTGCTGGACCGAGGTCATACGGCGGGACTCACTTTTAGCTTGGTGATGGAAAAAAAGAAAAGCTTTATGCTTTTTTTCACAATTTCCTCTAGCCTTTGGCTAAGACGAACCAGCAATTTTAGGGATAATACTTTTCGATGATTTTTCACGAAAAAAGTTCGGGGTTTACCAATCGTTCGATAACGCAAGAATTAATCGTCGAATTATTAATTATTATAAATGG
>JAPYZI010001863.1:0-32091 GCA_030523105.1 Ophioninae sp. A BG-2022a | reverse complement strand
TGAAATTCTGCCAAAAATCGAAAAATCATCGGATTTTAATGATTAAAAAAGCATTTTAACGAGAAAGTCATAACAAAGAGATTGAGCGCAAAGTGGAGTGTCAAATCCCAAAGGAAAGGAAGTTATCCGTGATTTAGTGAAGAAACTTTTTTCGCCCAAAAATCTAAAAAAATTTTGAATTTTTTATATTTTTTTTATTGGTCCATTTCGATGTAACTTTGTCCCCTGAACACGAAAATACCATTCATTTTCGCCAAAACCCAAAATTTCCATGAAAAAATTATAAAAAACTCCTAAAATCACAATTTTTTTAGCTGTGTGCAGTGCTTTCGATGAAAATTCGTTTATATTCGTTATCAGCTGAAAATTTTCGATTGAATAGATCTATTTAATACTTTTAAACCAGAAAAAAAGTCGAAGTCGAGCCTTCGTGGCCGAATTGGCGTCATCCGTCGGTAGTTACTCGCAGCGCAAAACTCCAAAATTGTCATTACCGACGTAACGAGGTGCTACGTCGAACGTATACAGCGTGTTCGTCATTCCCTTAAAATGAAAGAAAGATATCCAAGCATCGCAAAATGGAGACGAGAAATACTATATATGGAAAAAAAGTATTTAAAAAAACGAGCCTTTATTTAATGTACTAAAAAATAGAAAACATTTTTTTTACCAAGTATTATGAATAAAAGTGCTAAATTTTAAAATAGTTAAAAAAATTTGATAAATTTATCGACCATTTAAAAACGAGCAAGTTAAATATACATGAGCCAGTCTGGAGGACACGTGCACATCATGGCGTACTGACGGGGCACATAAATTTGGTTTGATGGCTCCTCGTGGTGAGAAAGCACAATACCCACCCCGTACAAAAAGAGTATGGTAACCTGAAACCACTATGATGTTTTCACGGGGTACAACGTCAACGAAATAATGATGACGAGTATATAAAAGTCAGGAAAACAAGCGTCAATGCAAGAGCATTGTTAGACGATCCTCTAGTGTGTCAGAATAGCGTACAGACGCACGCTTACATATATACCAATTCTCTCAGCCAAGACCAATTCCACATAAGTTTAGATAAAGTATTTTGACAAAAATCGTCTAAAAATTTCAATCTTCTTCCTACGAACGTTCCCAGCTGAAGAGGGCACGAGGAAACTGTCGAAAACCGCGTGGTAAAAATTTCGCTGCTTTGCACGGATAAGACCGAAAAGGAAAAAAAAAAGGGGTAATTGCGACAGACGAGGGCAACGAATGGCGCCAAAGAGAGCGCACTTCCCGAGCGAATTTCCACACGGAGTTTCAAGTGTTCCCGATTATAAGGGAATCGACGTAGGGCGAAAGTAACGCGGCAATTAAGGACACGTTGTGTTGCCGAGATGAGGGACGACACGGTAGGATCCTAAAAGATCAAGGAGGAACATAAAGGCCGCAGTGAACTGGCCTGTACCCCTCATTGTGCTAGTGTTGGTGACGGTGTTCGTTGGGGTATTGGTGACCACGCCTTCGCCCGATGGCTTCGCAGAGACAATCGAGCTGGTTGAACAAAAGCGGGGTTACAAACGTTGGTTCGCGACGACGTTCAGCTTCGTCTACTCCTGATCCTTGCGAGTTTCCGCGGCTCGCTTTTTCCTCTCTCTCTCTCTCTCTCTCTCTCTCTGTTTTCGTCCCTCACGCGCCCTCTCTCGTCCACCGGTTTCCGCTTCTATTCACGGTGAACCCCCTCGGGAGACCTCGATTCCCGGGCGCGTTTGCTCGCTCCTCTCGCTCTCGCTCCCTCGCCCGAGTGCTTGAAAGCGGACTAGAGAGAATAGCCGGGCAAACTCGATACCCCACCACTCCAACCCTTGGTGCACCCCCGCCTGGAGGTTCGTTTTGCAAGCTGCGTTATAAAAGGGCTTACTTTCGATCCTCCAGGATCAACCGCTTTGCGCCCTTTTCGTAACCCGGACGTAAATTATAGTCTACCAGCTTGTGTGTCTCGATGGACTACGATATGGACAAGCCTCGGTAGCGCCGCAGCCGGAAGTCTCGCGTGCCATTTGCATCATATACGATATAGTCGTTGTCGGTATCGGGCGTGGTACCGTCTCGTGTGTTCTCTTACGGCAATCTTTCGCTCTCTCTTTATCTCGACCTCTTTGTCCATTCCACGTCCTTCTAGGATTACTAACCCCGTACTGTTAACCCCTGGTACACGAACACACGGAAAACGTACGTTAAAAGCAGCAATACCACCAACCATATCCAACTTCTCTCCTTACGCTTCTACGTCCGCCTCCCCTCCTCCCCTTCGTCCTTACAGACTCCCTTTACCAACCGAGAATAATCGGTCTGAATAGCCGAGGAAGGATGAAGAAGAAACGGCAGATTTCTTGGTGGAGTGGCGCGTGCCGGCTGCCTTCGAGAGATCTTTGTATTCCTACTCCCTCCTCCATCTTCCTCATACGTGTACCATCCCACTTTTTTTATTTTCTCGACTTCCGACGACACCGAGCCTCTCTCATTCACACATGACTTGGCACTCTGACCTTTGTCGTTCAATGAAATATCGTTAAACGTTTCAACGAACGATCGATAACGGAAAAAGATAAACCGAGGTTGGAATTAAAGGTAACTCAACGTAACGGAAAGCTCAACGTAATGAATTTCGACGAACGGCTGGAAAGGATTTTTACTCCGGTGGTGATAAGGAATTGAACAGGTTTAACCAACTTCGCAAGGGTTGAAACAAACTGCTGTTGTCTCGTCTTTGCTTCTATTCTTTTTATTTGTTCGTTTGTTGGGCTTTAGGTTTGGTTTTAAGCTTCTCGGGATTCGACGGTGGTGGATTTCTCACCGTTTTAGAATCGCTTACCTCGATACACACTTCAGTCACGCTATGGTCCCGTCGTACACCTCAATAACGATATACGAGGAACTTTATAGGCGCGATTCGATCTGTTTTTTTCTTTCTTTCTTTTATTCGTCTCGTTTCAATTCGCCATTCGCCAAAACAAAACAAAAAACACTGATTGTACAAGTGTCAGGACACGGATAGCTCGAACTCGATTGGAGTCGCTGAATTGTTCGCGCAAAATTCACTCGTATTTTCCTTCCTGCGAATCGAGCATAAATTTGTTTATAGTTTTTCGAGTGACGTCACTGAATTCGTCGATCTTGCTTTCGACTATTCAATTGAGCAATTTTTTGAAAGTGGAAAGACAACATTGACGAATTGAAAAAAAATTTGTAATACGGTAGACTTTTGGCTCACGCTGAATTTTATTACCGCCATTGATCGATCGTCCACCTCTCGCACCTCTTCTTTCCCCTCCGCAATAAAAAGCTATCACGAGATACTCGAGATGTTTGCTTATAGACTGGAGGAAGAAAATCTTCAGAATTATTAGGCGGCGCACTCAATCAAAATATCGGAGGGTGAAACCCGGTACGCCATGATAAATATTTCTTCATCACGAATCTCATTTTTATCGCGCTCTCAACCGGCTCCGATATTATTATTTTCGTGGAGATTTTATCGCTCCCGTCGCGCGAATTGAATGAAAAGAGGGGAGGAAACACAAATCGTACCGGTAAATCGAGAGTTGCCGAGAAAAAGTGAAGGGGCAAGAGGAAGAGGGAAATTTGTTTGTTGAGAACGTGCACGCGTCTGTACGAGTGAGAGAGATGGAGAGAAAGACAGAGAGAAGGAGTTAGAGAGCTGCGAAGAAATATGCGAAAATCGCAATTACTAGAATTCAAGATTTTCCTCTAGAAAGAAAGCTAGAACTGTTCGTTTTAACCTATAAAAAACCACCCACACCCCGTAAATCAGGGATCATTTAATTTATTTTTTTTCTACATTACGAATATTTATTAACACATATACATGGATAATTTCAACAGGAGTTTATTGATTTTCATAATTAACGATATATTTACAAAATTTCTTTTTTCGACGTCACGCTTTCCGCAAAAGCAATCGTGCGAGACTTCCAATATGGAACCATTCATTCAGAAACAAGCGTATTCAATTTTTAATAATTTCACTTTGATCAATTGAATAACGAATCAATTCAATTTACGGAAAACCAGATTGTAAATAGCCATCGTTTGCGTATTTTTCGTTTTTTTTTTTTCGGTTAAAAAAAAGTATCTCTATTTTACATACGGTGGCTGGCATCTGCCGCCCCCGGCTGTTAGCCTCTGGGGGCCATTCTCCTCTGCCCCCGTCCCCCCCCTTGCCCCCTCCCCCCCCCCCCCCCCCCCCCCCCCCCCCCCTGCCCCCCCCCCCCCCCCCCCCCTTCAACTTCGCTCGTTCTCTCTCCCTCCCTCTCTATCTTTGATTCTCTACTTAGAGTCGAGAGAGCGAGAGCGAGAGAGGGAGAGAAGAGGGAATCGTGAGTGGCTTGGACGGCTGAATGCGAAGGTCCCCCAGGAACAACCCCCAACGTGGAGACGCGACGACGAGGCGCGACGGGCAGAGAATATAACCTCGCCCCGGCCGTGCGCCACCGCTCGTCTTTATTCCACCGTCTTCAACCGAACGACTTCGCGGTCGTTCATCTATAGTCGGAGCACCCCCTCCGCGTGGACACCTTTTCATACGAAATTAAATGGTGTATTACGCATTAACTATCCCGTCGACGACGCAAAATCGGTTCGCTCCCGTTCACTCTCAACCCCGACTTGTCACCGACCACTTTTCACGACGTTAAATCCGTGATCCTTCTTTTCAAACGAGAAACAAGAAAAACAAAAAGAAACATAAACGGAAATAGTCCCTTCGCCAAATTCGCGATTACGTCGGAAGTAATCGCGATTTTCAACGTTGAAGATTCTCAATGGATCCGGACCGGAAATTTGCCGGGTCAATCACCAGATTCAATCACGCGCCTGTTTCATGCTGTCGACGCCCACGTGAAGTACACATCCAGTTCCAACCGATTTTCCGAATTACGTCGTTTGAAATGTTTTTTTTTTTTTTGTTTGTTTTCATCAAGTGATTCACTAGAATTTATTGGTTGTTCAAAAAAGTAACGTATCGTTGTCTCGAACGCGGATTTATTGGGTACTCCCTAAACAGCATCTCTAGAAGGATTTCCTTCAGACTACACGGTCCATAACCTTCCTGTTGGAGCTCTTATATAAATTCTTCAAGAGGTTGGATCCTCCATCAGATCTTAAATAGCCCAACCAGGATCTTCCACGAGATACAAGAAAACCCAATGTAGATTCAATTGGATCCTTAAAGAAGTCCAACAGAAGAGTAGAAACTCTACACACGTATATTTCTTGACTATCGTTTTTTTTTTAAATTTTTTCCTAACGAAACCCCCTATAATTTCCCAAACATAGAAAACTGGTGGAAATATTTCGATATCCATCCACTCATTTTTAAGAATTACTACATAGACATCGAAAAATCGCCAAAAAAATGTCAATTATAATTCCCCAAACTTACCAAAGTTTTGGCGATTTTTCAATATCCATCCGGTAATTTTTAAAAATTACTAAATAGGCATTAAAAAATGACAAAAAAATAATGTTTAAATTCAAGACGTGATAGGGGCTCGTTGTTTCCTATAATTGTTTAAACTTTTCAAAGTTTCGGCGGCTTTTCAATATCCGTTCAGTCATTTTTAAGAATTATTAAATAGGCATAAAAACGTCACCAGAAGAATTTGAGAATTCGAATCGTGACAGTGGGCTATTTGTTTGACCGTGAAAAAAAAAAAAAAAAATGAAACGGAACTGAAAACGTATCAGCGCGTCACGACCTCGACGATGGAATTACACGTATGGTGAGCTCGATCTCACGTTAAACGATCACATATGCGCCACACCGCCCGGGAGAACTCCCGCTGTATTAACCTCATGTTCATTCAATGGGCCAATGCGTGCCTGACGTAAAAAGGCCCTGGTAGAGGAACTGGATATATATATATATATATCTATCGCCATCGGATATATATATATATATCTATAAACGCCATCACCATATACGTATAACTGCGGCAGAGAGAGAGATAGAGAGAGGTAGCATGAGAGACCGGTGTCAGGAACGCGTTGACGTTTGCAAAGGGGACCGTTCCACCGCCCCCACGATCCGATATCAGGTCGCGAGACCGATCGTCGCAGCTGGCCGCTTCGTGAATTTCATTCGCATTCCCCGCAAGTCGCGTGCCGAAATTCTTATGGATCATTTTTTTAAAAATCATTGCGCACCGCCCGAAATAATTCCGATGATATTATCAATTATCGGTTATTCCAATAATCATTATTTTCACCGTTATTACGATTTCGACTGTTATGATTTCTGCCATCGGCATTATTATTAATTATCAGTATTTATTATTATGATTGTTATTGTTGTTGATATTGTTGTTACTAATTGTTCTTCAGTCATTGTTAAGAATAGGGTGTAAAATATATTGCATACTTAATGCGATATATTTTATATATTAATGGAATTATACATTTTTATTGTATCATATTATATAACTCTGCAGATATGTTTATTGATAATTCGGTAGTATATTCTGTAAAATAAAAAAATTAAGTATTTGTATGTTTTATTTAATACGATTATGTGAAACAATAATATAAAAATATTATTAATTAAAAAGTTATTTGATTCATAATGAAATCTATAATGACAATATTTTCTGTAATTATAATATGATATTATAATATTTGCTATATTATAATATTATGTTATTATTATTGTTATTAACATAATTTTTATTGTTATAATTTTTTTTCCTTATGTTCGAGCGTGCATCAGCTGGACGATGCTCAATTTCAATGAATTTGATCCCTGGTTCGCCAAGATTCGAAGCCACGTGGCCGGAAGCTCGGAGTATATTATATCTCCCTCTCTCACGAGAGTTTCCGCTCCACACGGCGGCGCAGACAGGTATACAATTAAGTAAGATGAGATCCTTAAGAATAACGTTTCCTTGTTACCCCCCTCGTCCTTCTCATCCTCCTTGAATCTCTCCTCGTATTCGCGTCATGATTATTTTTTTTTTCTTGACGCACTTTGAACAAAAATTTTACAATTTAGGGCTCAGAATAATTCATTCTCGTGTTGTCTCTCGAGTTTTCGGATTGTATGAATCAGCCACTTTGTAATCTTTTTTTTTCAGCGCCCTTTGCTATATTAAGGGTCGTCAGACTCTAAAGATGAGAGATAATATTTTAATTAACTCATTAATTATTAGTATAATAATTGAATTAGATTGTCTGTAAGTTTTAGTATACTTGAATGCTCTGGATTTCTTTAAAAAAAAAGGTCAATTGTGAAAAAGCAAAAAAACAAATGAAAGTTAAATAAAATACGTGAATATTATAAACCGATGTTATTAACCTTTCTTATAAATTATAATAGGTTATAATTCTTCATAAAAACTCGATATAATTACACGAAAAATTACGCGAGATTGAATCTTGAGGTAATTAGAGATAAACAAGGTCAGCTTCATCGAGAAATGGACAGAAAAATAGATTTTAGAATAGCATGGCGGAAAATAATTTTTTCTGGAATTCCGTCGCAGAAAGTTGGATTTTTCTAGAAGGGCGTGGTAGAAAGTTGGATTTTTCTTGAATGGCGTGGCAGAAAGTTGGATTTTTCTGGAATGGCGTGGCAGAAAATTGATTTTTCTAGAATAGCGTGAAAGGAAAATCAAATTTTTCTCAATGCTAAACATTTTTTGTTCACGCATCGATAAACGTAGATAAGTTTCGAAAAGCTGTTATCTCGACAGATCAATATATGACATTTTATTCAAACATATCTTTGACAACAGCGAAACGTTTCTTTCTTTCAAGTAAACAAAAATGAGTGTCCAGGTCAGAGGGTCGCGACGACGCTTCACCAGAGTTTCTTCTCTAGTCGTAGAACATCGAGGTGTAAATATAACGCCTAACCTGTTATAGGGGTTCGCCAAAATTGAACGAATTCTCGAATCCCTCAGTGCTGCAAACTGTCACCGATAAATAAAACTCAATCAAAAAGTGAGCACTCGGCGATTTTCTTGGATAATCGAAAAGTCGATATAAATCTTTTCATGTGTAATCGTCATTGGAAATCCGCGTGTATGTAATAATAAAAGACGGGAGGATGGGAAAAGGGAAGCAGCGGTAATCCTCGTTCTTGAGTGGTAGGTGAGAAGTTTATTTAAGACCAAATCATCGTTCGTCGATTAAGGTAAGAGATGTTTGGGTGGCGGTGATGAAAGAGCGAAGGGGGGGGGGGGAGTTTTCGAGGGAAGCACGCGGACGTCGTTCACCCTCCAATGGGGATGAACCACGCGAAAGTCCCATCGCGCGTGCTTTCTTGCGTCGGCTGTTTTGGGGGTTGCTGCACCCTCTCTCTTCTCGCTTTTGACAGACGTCGTGAGGAGAGACGCGCGCGATCGCGGCAAATCGTCTATAAGAGAGGAAGAGAAAGACCGAAACGGGAACGCGTTATATTGCTTGTATTGTGGTGGACGTAACCCTCGGTACAACTTCGAAAACCAAAGGGGGTTGATTTTACTCGTGGGTTCTTCGTGTCTGTCCTTCATACCGAGTCACCATTTCCGCGTGTGGATCATTCCCGCTAAACCACCACCACCGCCCCCTATGGTCCCGAGAGATTTTCGACTTCGAAATCACAATATCTTTGCACAAATGTATCCGAGATTATTCGAGCTCGTTATTATCTTCGTGCGTTTCTATTAGCTGGAGTCTCAACATAAATGATTAAAAAACAAAAGAATTTCTTATTTGTCATATTTACGTTTCAATTAATTTAAATACATTTTTGATCATTTAAATAAATTTTTATAATTTTTCAAACGTTCCAAATAATTTCGATAAATTCTTATACATTTAAATTAATTTTGAAGAATATCAATTGATTACATTAACTTTACGAACACTTCAATTATAGACTCCAATAATTCCAATTATGAAACTGATTACTGTGATGAATGTATGCGATATATACAGTAAATAAAAAAAAAGTATCCGCAAACCTCGGACAAAACTCTTAATTGGGCTGTATTTTTTGTTCTTGTTTTTTCCAAAATTGTTGTAACCTGTTAACGAATCCAATGAATATGAAGTATTCGATAAACCAATTAGCTAAAGCATTCCATTCATTTATGGATAATTAGAAAAAAGACTAAGCCCACGGATACTCTTTTTAACTCACAGTAAATCAGTAAACAGCGTTACACGCGTTTCGTGAAAGTAAAAAAAAAATTTGAAGAAGTTTCATGAACAAAAATAATTCGAAGGATGCTAATTATACATGTCTATAGTAAGTTACTGCACCGGACGTGGGGGTGGACGAATGCCCACTGGGCATCCACTCCACCCTCTCCTCTTTCTTTCCCCCTTCCTTTCCCTTCCAATATTCAACGAATCGTCTGTAAGAAGGGCGCAACGTGCACGGATTGATACGAAAGTCTGGCTGGGCTACAACTTTTTGTCTGTGGTCTCGATGTGTGCACAGCGCGGTGCCCATTTCTCTTTTCATACATATTTATATATCAGTGCGGGTGCAGCGATCTCCGTACCTGACGCGCTTCAGCTCGCGGATAATGCGTATTTTATAGGGATACATGGGTAGGTAGGCAAAGGCGCCTCGGACACCGGCCGGATACAACCACCTGCCCCTGTCAGTTCCGCACCTTTACGATCAGTTTTAAGTACCCGCTGCGCCGATGCGGCTACGTATTATTCTATCGTAGTATCCGCGGAGTCGATCATTCCAAAAGACCGCGAACTCCACCCACGACGGAAATTCACTTCGACAAGTTCGAGTCCTCGAACCATTTTTCTTTCTTCCGAATTCCTATCTTTTTTTTTAACTCAATATTCCTATTTCCATTTCAGCGACGATAATTCAAAATTGTTATTCGAAAAATCAATTTTTTATGCCCGTTTTAGCATCAGAAACATCATAGGCAATTCCAATGTTTCTGAGTTCCCTTCCACTCAGTTCTTTCACTGCCCGATGACCTTCACCGTCATCGTACGCGGTCTTTGCCATGTCCGCATTCGCCTGTACGGAAAAATCGTCGCCGTTCCTACTCGGAATGCAATCCCGTTTAATAAATCGGAATCCAACCCCCATATCGGGATGGATCCAGGAGGGAACGCTGGTAAACTCGAGTAATTCGTTAGATTCAACCAGGATCTTGATACGGAACTGTTGCGGGCCGTAGTTACATTCCAAATGGAAATTTTTTATCGGCATCTAGGCTAATCTTTGCGAAGAAGGTCCACTTGGTTTCGAGTCGGATTCTGAGTCGTACGAATGATAGATATATCCAAAGTCCAATTTGTACCGGGAGTCCTCAATGCACCGCAAAATGCCTACGACCGAAACAATTAACGAAAGAGTAAATTTGTTCCATTTTTTGTTTTTCTTTCCGTGGAACTTCTTTACGCGTCCCTTTCACGGCTCGGGAATCGTCAAGTCTAACGACCGATGTAAAAATTTAACGGCCACGATTCTTTTCCCGTAACAGTTTGGCCATGAGGACGGGCGAGATAGGGAGGGGAAAAAAAGTGGTTCTCTTCGAGGCAGGGTGGAGTGTGCGGTTTTCTGAGCAGCCTTGTACCCCTGCCAAGCAATCTTATCTGATGTTGGAGGAAGCCTGATTGATATCGCGTGTCGCTCCTGCAGGCGTTGAACAGAACGAGAGAAAAGCTCGACTGTATCGTGTGTGGGTGGAGAAGAGAAGGTTACAACCATCGAGCAACCTCGGAACCCACTCCGCCAACGGGCTGAAGCTAAAATTGCAACGCTATCGCTCATACGGTGCAACCCCCGTTACTGCCTCGTCATTATCATCGTGGCGCCCTTTTTGCGCGAGAAAAGCCTCGGAAAAGCTGCGCCCGAAAAGGCCGATGGATGGTATGGGGAGATGAGGGAATCGAGGGGTTCTGTTGGCGTACGAACGTTTAGTCAAGCTATATAGGAGATAGCTGAGTACACATTTAATCATAATCTAATATTTAAAAGGTAATTTCACGGCCTGTTTATCCCCTGACTGTCGTTCATCGCAACCCTCCATCCGTACGCGTGCATACGAACGTACGTCATACATCGTTGGCCCCGACCTACCTCCCATATCGCCGTTCCCATTACTCCCCCCTCGTATGAACACCTCCTCCCCCCTCCCCGCCCCGTTATGAAACACAATCGTATCAGGCTCCCGAACCCGAGCAACTTTTTTCCCAAAAATCCTGACGGAATTCGATAGACCGCTCGACGAAATTTGGAGCCTCCTCTGAACCTCGAAAAATCTATTTCTTGTGTAATCGTAGTGCATAAGCCGTCAGCCTTCGTTTAATCTCCCAAGATCCACTTCTCGAGTTCATTGTAAAGATGGCCTGAAAAAGCCTCCGTTCGATCCAATTCGATCCAAACCTTTCTTCGTTAAAATTTAGGATTTTAACAATATTCCATGAAATAAAAAATCCCTACGTACTTCGATCACTAATATTAATAACAAACAAAAATCTCGTTTTTTTACAGTTTCGAGGACTTACTTCTCGCCTCGACATTATCTCCAAAGAAAGTTACGAAAAAAGAAATTCTACGCTTAAATACACGCTGAACAATCCCCCCGAAAATAATTTCCGTTCCCTTTACTGTACTCCCTACAAAAAGTCGTTGATTTTGTTTTCTTTTCAGGTGGTAAAGTGGAACGTCAGAATGGACAGAAGCATTTTTATTACGTACCTCGAATATATAAAATCGTATGTACACATATATGTATATATATATATATATACGTCCACGTGTCGAGCCAATAAAACAGTTGACGTGTTCATTTAACAAGCACAACGAACAAAAAAAAGAAAAAATACGAGGATAAAACAATTTAAAGAAAAAACACATAAAAACGTGGCGAAGCCATTTACGAAAGCGCCATCGATGTATACATAATTTTGGGTATTATCGCTATTATCAAGAAAGCGAGTTTCGCGGTTGCGCCGTCGTTTTTTCCCTCTTGTGACCACCCCCTTTTTCCGCCGCCCCCTCCCATTCTCTTCCTCACATGTTTATTCATTCGGCTTAATTTGTACGTATAAATCGTGCGACGCCCTTAAAACCTTATACGATCCCTTTGGATCTCGTAATTTATCGTGCCGTTACGGCGGTGAATAAGCATCGACTTCCGGTAGCCTCGCGGGGACACGCGCGCGACACCCCAAATAATGTATTTTTTTTTTGTATTTTTTTTTTTCGTCTCTCGCGATTTATCCTCATTTCCTATCCTGCTGCGTACCTCGGTATATAAATTACCGAAAGGTGTGAAAAATTTAACGGGAGTGAAATTTAACCAGCGCTTGGTTTCCGCTCGAAAATATTTCCAATTCTGAAGTTACTCGTAAAATTTATATTCACGTTTTTTGTACGACTGTATTGATGGAGGGGTGGAGGAGATACCTGAGAAGATCCTGCAAGCGATGAGAACTCGACCGTGCGAGTTTCATGACGTCCGCGAGTTTAGTACGTAATAATGTTTCGGATAAATTATAACGCTCGATTGATCGCAATAATTGACACGTAAACTTTCGCGAGCTGAAGACGTTTGGCAGTCGATGGTTGTTTATTTTTTATTTTTTTTTAAATTTTATACCTGTCAGAGTCAAATAAAAATAAACTCTTTCAAAAGAAAAACACATTGCATCGATAAATCGACTATTTCGTTATTTAACTGAGTGGATGAATGGAATATGAAATCAATCGAATAAATGAATTGAAGAATTAATTAAATACGTGTATCAGGTATTTCGATTAATTGATTCAGCAAAAAGGTCTGCTTGACGATAATTGGTTTTTTAAATTCTATTTTTCCAGACGATATGAAATTCAGGGTAGACGTAATTTCATCAAAGTTTATTCAACGAAAATTGCTATTGGCATTGATTATGATTTTAAGAAGTCTGTAAAAAAATAGTGCGATTCGAAAAGTAACCACGTGGAGAATTGGCTTCAGGCCTCCTTATTAGTCACGGCATGGCAAGCTCACAGGGTACTCCGGGACTTGAAAGGGCAACCGTGTAATACATCATAATTCCCATAGCGTGACCACACGAGCTTGCTTACACTGTTCTCTCGCTGGCTTTTCGCTTAGCCCTCGTGAAACGACACACTTACGTCGCTAATATGCAGGTGTAATATACAGGGCGACAATTACAAGATGGTCATCTATTTTTCCGAGCCATGGTTCCTCATATCCATTTAAAAAAAAATACAGAATTTGTCTTTCGTGACTACTAATTTTTAAACTTGAAACAACTGAACAATCTGAATAAAAAATTATCCCAAAAAAATAAACAAATATAGAAATTTATTTAAAAAAAAAACAGCAATTTTATTTTATGCTTGCTACTTAAAAAACAGAAAATTTAACAATCCGAAAAAAAAACATTATCGTAATAAAAGTGATAAATTCTTTGAAAAGTCGATAAATAAAATTATATTTTGATCGAAATTTATTTTGGGAGTTTCACAAATTCAAAATTTAATAATATTCCACTCTGCTAAACAGCTAATGAATATTTCCCGTTTTTTTTGTTATTTTTTTTTCTTACAAAAAACCCTTAAACGAGATTTGAAAAACCATTAAATCTCACTTTTTCTATCACGAAAATATTGTGCCAAAGAAATCTTGAGAATTTACGCTCTACTCATAATTATCACCCAGTATATCCAAGATTCGATCTATATATATGAATACTCGTATACATTCAATATAGTTTGTATACACCTCAAGTGTTAAACTGCGTCGAAAGCCGGCGAGCTCATGACACGTCATCCGCACGCGACTCTTGGTATCTCTCGTTTTATTACCAAAGTATAAAATATATCGATGTATTTACAAAAACGGAAATGACGAAAAATATTCTCACGCTTCTCGAACCCCCGGTAACCGCCAGTCAAGACGAACGTGATACTCCATAATTGGCCGTTTATTATTGTCTTCATTGAGGGGTCTCGTATAGGCTCAAAATTGCACACATACGATCTCCTGTCCCAGCCTTTTAATTTCGGGTCTTCATTTTTATTGATTTTTTTCATTTTAGTTGATTTCTCAATTTCTTTTGACTTTTTTATTTTTATTCAATTGATTGTAAAATTTGTAATAACTTCACTTTTTTATGTTCTTGAATTTGTTTATATTTATGTAATTGACGCTACTGTAGGATGCCAATTTCAATTGAATTGTTTATTTCCAATTTAATTAACCCTATTGTGGAATCGTAGTTTTTGTTGAATATTTAATTTTTATTTAATCAGCCCTAATTTACCATCTAAACTTTTATTGTAAGTTTTGTATTATATTAATTGGCTGTAATCTAGAGTCTTAATTGTAATCCAAACATTTGATCAAAACTTTGTTCATTTAATTCAATTTTGTATTCTAATTATATTTTTTAGTTTGACACTTTCTTCCTATATCTGTTTGAGTAATTGATGTGTATTCACTCAAAGTATGATGAGAATGATATGAATAATGATGAAACATTACAAAATTTCTTATCAATTCTTTATCGTCAAAATCTTTGTTATCATGAAAAATCAGATTTTTAACATTTAAGCTGCAAATCGCTGAACGAGGACCCAAAAAAAAGTTCGCGTGTTTTTTCAATTCAAACAAACAGGACATTTCGAAAACGAATAGAAATCATTATTGTTACATCGAAATTAAAAAAGAAGTTAACGTCACGTATTTTTCATAATTTTCGTTTCGAGTGCAATTCTTATGTCCAATTCGTATAAATTTGTTTTTAACCACGGGGGGTCATTCCTCGATGCCGGAAGTGAAATAACGTTTGGTGATCATTCGGTGCCAACGAAAACGGCCTTCGTGTATGCATTTTTCATTCGTACACTTTGCCAAATGCACCTGCCGTATTTTCATCCGTACTAGCTGGCAGCTTTACCTTTGCCAGCCTTTCATTCGTCTTTCTCGCAAAAGCGATATACATATGTATATATACCGGCCGTAAAGTAGGATTTCACCGGAGGCTCCGCGCATTTGCGCGCGCAAGCATCGTCTTAATTTATCCAACACGTCTATTTCATTAACCACTCCAAGAGGCTATGCATATACGTAATATTAGGAATTCAGAAACAAGGGCGCTCCACGATCGCCTCTCTTCCATCCAATTCTGTCTTTTACGCCCTTCTGTCAATAAGCAGACTATTACGCGTAGCGCGAAGCGTTCCTTTATCTCCGGGATCTTACGACCGGATATATCGCACCTTTCGTACTGGAAAAGACCTCTTTCTCTTTCTGCCTCGTTTTCTCTCTGTCTCTCTGCGAGTGCATCAACGAATATAGTCCATGTTACTTCCATCGGCTGAAATGAATTTTCTTTAAGTCTCGGTCACCTTGAATCGTGCAAGTCTGATTCAATAATGTTTGGGTTTAGTTTGGGTTTGTTTGGGTCCAAAACTCAATGGAGCACTCCCTCAGAGAGAGATCTGTCTCTCTTTTACTCTCTCTCTCTCTCTCTCTCTCTTTATACGTATGTTTATTCATTTCGTTCTTTTTTTTCATTTGGGCACTTTATTTTGTTGTTGTTTTTTTTGCAAATTTATATTCTCATTTCCAAGAAAGGTTATATAATAAATATGATATAATGAATTCTATTCTAATTGTAATCCATGAGGTATCGATGGACTGATTTGAATTTTATAAAAATTTCGACCAAGATAAATCAGACGAGTACGATTCCATAATGTTTGGGTTTGGTTGGACTACGTCGGAATACTTGACAGAGATATTTTTATTATTTTTCTTTTTTTTAGTTTTTAAATAATATTTTCATTATTTTATTATATTATTTATCATTTCCTGTAGATGTGCGCCCTTAATTGCTTGAACAAGCTTACAGCATACAAAATTCTGTCATCATCGTCAAACAATTTTGCAAATATCTCGGCCGCTTTGATCCTGTAATGTTTGGGTTTGTTTGGGGTAAACCCCTCCCCCCGCCCGTCTCTCACTAACCGTCTTTGTTTTAATAACATTTTTATAACTGTTGTTTCGCTTGATTTAAACAGCTCATCATTGTTTCCCATTTTTTTTTTTCGTTCGTCCCTAGCACAGGACATATGATCCAATAATATTAACACACCGCCTCATTCATTTCGAAATGAAATGCGATGGATCTCATGATGCAGCATGTTTGTAGCATGCAATCATATTTCTCGTTGATTGTACACGCATGTCTTATTTTTTTGCTCCCTATTCACGAGGTCAAGTCCTGAGGATCGGCTCGAATGTCCGAGAGTTTGTGACCCGTTGATATTAAGTTCATAAAATTGAGCCCTTGATAATTCGTTCGTCATGATTTCCTTATTATTTACGATCACGTGACCTCGCGTTCTCGCGTTAAGAGCGAGCCCTTAAAGGCTGGACGTTCGAAGTTTTGAATTTTCAATGATATAAAAAAAAACCTAATACTACCGGAACTCAAGTCAATTGATTATCGATTAACGCGTTCTTTTTTTTTTTGTTCGCTTTCGTTAACAAATTCTCAAAAGTCTTGGCAACTGATTTTTCAAGTAAATTTTTTTTTTCTTTTCGTTTTCGAGTAGAAAAGCGCCGTTTCGTGGAGACGACTGCAAAGTCAGTGTTCTCCTTCGCTTATCGTCGTCGCAACGACGAGCTTGCACGCGAACCTCGGAGCGGAAACTCCTCGCAACTACGCCCGCGCACCGCCCAAGTACATTATACGAGGGCTCGTATATTTCGCGCCTCGGGACCCGGGAAAACGACAACGACGAGTAATCGAGGTGCGATGTGTATCGCGAAGCTCCCGGAGGGTCCCGGACCCTCCGGACGTCATTGCGCCACCAGCGAATGCGCCTCATACTAGCGTCTTCAATCTCACGCCAATCGGACCCACGAATGAGTAACCTACCGATCCGTTCTTCAATAACGGTAGGATTTGTATGAAAAAAGAGATTCGGGGATAATTATGAAAGCGAAATTATCGAATATCGACACGCAACGAAATTATGATAATTGGATTTTAACTAATCATGGCATTTCAAGCAACAAGTCAGGAATATCAGTAAACTTTTTCAGTACATTGATATTTCCTGAATATGAAATTCCAACCTATGATTGAACAATAATATTTGAGTCATCGAAGATATTAACCCTAAAATATCAACTTAATTTTTTTTACCTATTATGGTATGATAAACCACCTCCAATATCGAAAAAATCCTATCTCCGTTAAAATTTCACGCTTCAACTTAGGCTCCTTCTTTTCGTTTTTCCATTTGCAAGCGACAATTCCGTCACAGCTTCGGACCACTGTTAAACCCTTAACAAAAATGTTACAATTGTGATATCAAATACGAATTTCAATTAAAAAATGAAAAAGTTAAAATTCCACTTTGAAAATTCAAATTTGGAGTTAACTTCAAATTTCGATAACATCGGGAAGGTTCCACGAGCCTTGCTCTTGTCCCACTGCACTAAAAATCACGCGTGGCACTCGGGCCTGTACACGGAACGTACATGGCGCAAAGATCCGGACGTGAGCATTATTACGCTCCTTGATTTCACATCAGCTCTATACACACATACACAAACGTGAAATCATGTGAGACTCGGCTACCGGTGTACCGGCGTCATACCAGCTGTCTCCGATTATTCGCTATAGAAATCCGAGGGATTCCGTTTTAGAGAGGGGGGGATATGTATGCGCTGTTCCCGCCGTTGCGGAACGAGAAGAACGATGTATGATTCACGGTAATTCTGATGAACTCCGTCTTGCTGCGATACGCGCTCGCGTACTTCTTTTTTCACCATCTCCTTTACGTCCTTTGCCAATATTTCAGGGAACACCCTCCGCGATATCGATTGAACGGAAAAGTCTCGAATGGACCATATTTCTTAACGGATTTCGATGTAATTTTTAGTATGTAGGTCGATAGAACGCTGGACGTTTTCGAACATAGTGATACCGATGATGATCATGATTATTCCGTGTGTGGAAGTTTGCGTATCGAGCCATTTGTATCAAAGCTAAATTTATAAGACTAAGAATCGAGCTTAATCGACTACGAGTCGATAAAGACAAATCTGAAAATATCCATAGCAAACACATTATCGTTTTCGATAGCAAACAAATCGTCAAGCACACTAAAACACGTTTATCCATTTTTATATTTTTTAAAAAAGCAAACTAAATATGCCAAATGGCTGACAATGTCGATACACGTTGAGAACACGTGTACAAACATAACAAACAAAAATTGAGAACCGAGTGTACGCAGATCGAGTAATTTTAAAAGTCACCTTGACTTTTAAAATTTCACTTTTAAAATTGAATGCTGTCGACTGACTTAGCTCCATAATGATTCGCAAGTCGCAAAAGCATTGGGAAAAGTGATATCGAGCGCTGGCACATTGAACAAAAAAAAACTATCAAGTAATTTTTCAAGCTAATAATTATTCGACAAATGCTATCGAAGGTTCCATGCTAGGACATATCTCTTATAGATAATCATATCCTCGTCGTTCGTAACGATGCCCAAGCAAAAACAAAGAAAAATGAACAAACGTACATCCCACGTACAATATAATCATCATCATCGTATTCGATCACAATGTTTTTTTTTTTTACGAATACTTTTTCGACGCGAAAAGGATCGCGAACGGGAAAATGAAAAGACGGATTGCAGGCGGACGACCGTATTCATTGGCATACTAATCGCTGACGCAACAGTCCATTCAACCCTAAAAGTCCAAAGTATACTGACGGAAAAAGAAAGAAGAAGGAGAAGAAGAAGCATATTTCCCGGTAGACCAAGCGAAAGCCCGGTTTTTAAGTGTGTTTGCAGTTCTCAATAAATAGGGGAGAGAAACATGTAGGGCGCGAGAGCGAGGATGTTGGTGTGTATCCTTAGGCTGCACTTCTACACTGCACCGGCTTTATACGTGTGTCTGCGTTCCTTTGCGTGTCGATTCTCGTAAGTGACTGTACACGAAACTCTCTTTAAGCAGGAGCAAACCATTTTTTGTTTTTTCCTTTTTTCATAACGCGAAACACTACAAGACCCCTTCTATAGAGTGAGGAGTGGCCTCTTTCAACCCTTGCAACCCTGTACACGAATAAATCGAAATCTTGCACGTTCAAAATTTTGGCTACACAAACAAACACACACATACACAATCATGACTCTGTTGTACACTTCAATTATTCAAAAATTCCCCGTTGCACGTTCATTTTCAATTGACCATTGTTGCAATTTTCGTTGTTTTTTTTCGATTGGCCAATAGCGAAGTTTCTCTTTCGAGAGCACAAGAGCCCACTTCCATGTTTAATTATTAAAAGACCATTTTACGGGCTGTACGTGGAAATTGGGTAAGTTTATGCACAACCAGAGAGTGCAGGGGAACCTCAACCCCTCCCCCCCCCCCCTCATTGTGGGGTAGCACGGAGACATGCACGTATTGGAAATGCGTGCTCGGTCGAGCATTGTTTTATATGCCTAAGCTGAGTGAACTCGAGGTAGGAGCGAGGAGTACTCGAATATTTGAAATAATGAAAGCGAGCGACGAGAGCACGTATATATCAAGGCTCTTATGTACCCGGAGAATAAGTGGCTTCGCCCTGTACCCGGACGACGACGCGTAAACTCTTTTCACCCCTTCGTCGTGTTTATAAAACACCGATATTAACTCAATCACGAGCACTAATTGTTCCCTAATTTATCGACCCACCCCACTCCCCTTTATTGTACGGATACGCTATTGTACCGATTTTTATTTTATTTTGATACTTGCGAGCTTAAGTATCCCACAAGCGCGACGGAAAATCCGTCGCCCTTAAATCCCGACGGTTAAACGTTTCTCACACTCCGTATCTCATTTCTCAAAGTTCTTTTCTTTTATTTACGTTCGAGCTATTTATCGACTCGATTTTTAAATGTTTTTGGAGACTTTCTTTTTGGCTTTTATGAAAGAACATGGAGAAGCTGCCTTCTCCGTGTTGTTTCAACAGGAACGGGTTAAAAACAAATGGGTTAAGAACAGAAACGATGCGATGATGTTTTCAGACTCTGTACATTTTCTGCACATCACTGATGATAAATCCAGTTTATCGGAGTATCTATCAAATTCTAAAATGTATTCTTCCATTTTTCCAACTCTTTTTCGAATTCTAAAAGGCGAAAAGAATTAAAAAAAAAACGAACCTAAAAGTCTAAAAGAAGCAAAAACGTTAAACGATCAACGAGACTTGATTGCATTATTAATTCTTAAATCAGTTTAATGCAAACTTGAACCCCGAAGTATTTTTCACAGGGTTTTGATCCGAATGAATTAACCTTCGATGAACTTAATTTATCGAGGTATATTCGAATTATTTTTTTTTCATTTTGACTAATCAACGAAACAATCGATTTCTCGATGAACGATTACGTCGTTAATTTCCGATCGAATTCGTTGCACGGTATAACGTCGAATAGCGATAAAAAATAAAAACGAGTACAAAAAATAAGCGTATTTCAAAAAACTCCAATAAACTTCAAACAAAACCGAGGCGCCAGAGAGCGAAAAAACGGGGGCTTCAACGCCCCCACGCAGTAACGTACAAATTAAAGCGGAAGCGTATAATATCGCGAACGCGCGTCCGCGTTTTTAATCCAATTATGAAAAAAATGGGCGCGCTTTCGCATGGGGATGAAAACGAGAACTCGAGTGACTGATACAGATAGAAAGAGAGCGTATTCACGGCTGTAGTTTGTGGAGTGGCATAATCCACGAATTGCATCAACCCCCCCCCCCCCCTCCCCTCACCTTGAGAATCCATTTACGAAATCCGGCTAATTGTACCCAGCCAATCATTTCATTAGATCAGTGCTCCCTGCGTTCATCCCTGATATTTCCATTTCTGCCTCTCCCTCTAACCCCGTTCCTCCCTCAGTCATCTACGAAAAATTAACCTTTTATTTCCCCTCGTTCATCCGTAATTCCAGCATTTCCGAACAAGCGCGAAAACGTTGAAACGAACAGGAGAAGAAAAAAAATGTTGAATAAAAAAAGACGATGGGTTGGTCCAATACTCGGTTGGGTGACCGGGAATGGATAATCCGAAAGTGGTAGATAGTAACGCGAAAGCTCGTAGGCTTCAGGACTACGAAAAATTGAAACATCCATCGAAAAAAATCAAATTCGTCGCAAAAGTTTGGAATTTTTGTTTTCTGTTTTTTTTTTTTTTTTTTTTGTGATATACTCACAGCTCCTGCTGAAAGTCTTCTCGATCCGCCGGCGAAACCTCGACGAGCACTTTTCGTTCTTGCGGCAGTAAAAAAAAGAAAGCAACGACACGAAAAAAAAAAAAAACGGAGATCAGTTCCAATCCACAGCGCAGTTTTTTCGTGATTTATTTTTCATCACTGGCGACGGCGATAGAAACGCGGGACGACGGTAACGGATGTGAAGAGAAACGAGTGATCACATCGCCCGAGAATCTGTATCGCGATCGTTCGGTTGCCGCGAATAATGAAAATTCCGGTGAAAATGAAAATTCCGATTTACTCACTCGCAATCGTCGCACCATAATCGGCCTATAATCTCACATTATCTTCCTATCGCAGCAAATCCGAAAATCTTACATTTCTCCTTCTTTATTTTTCTTTTTTTTTTTATTTGTTTATCTTCGACGTGAAATTCAGCGCGGTGCGTTTAACGATGTTGCGTTTTCGAAAGCCAAAAAAAAAAAAAAAAAAAACATACGGACACGGTCTCGAAGAAACGTGCTCGATTATTGAGGATCTGCCGTATCACACGAGCGACGCTGGCAATCGCGAATCTTCATCGACGTCTCGAAGAAACGTGCTCGATTATTGAGGATCTGCCGTATCACACGAGCGACGCCGGCAATCGCGAATCTTCATATCGCCACTGTTTTTACTCATGCACGTACTTCTGATCTGTGAAAACAACAACAACAACAACAAATCAACAAAAACGTTACTTGTCCGATGTTGTTTACGAACGATGAGAATCGTCGGTACCGGACGGCCACTGGAGAATCCCCGAAAACAATCGTTTCGTTCTCCGACACGAACGATCGGAAATTTCGACTCGCATTTTGATTTTTTTTTTCCTTCCTTTGTTTCTCTCTCTCTCTATTTTTTTACGAAAAAGATAAATATCTCAACACTCGTATTGCCTTTCCCGAACGATCCTAGCGAAACCTTTTCGATTCGTCAAAAATATCGATATTTATTTTCGACGATCGAGAAACACCAAACGGAAGTAACTTTCGCGATGTTTCACTTTTAGCCGTGTCCGACTGGTAGTTACATCTCAAAATTTCGACGATATCCAGTCGCTCCTTCACTCCGAACCGTTCGCGAATCCAAAAATCGAAATTTTCGCTTTATAAACGTTAGTTTCTTTCGATATTTTTTGACAATTTTTTCAACGTTGTTTTCGTATGTAATCGGACACCGGAAAGAACCGCCGATAATCGCGGATGTATAGTTTTGGCGTGTGTTGCCGATTCTATGCTGTTGTGTACACTATGCCACCGGTCTCTCCGGCCACTGTGCTTTCTGCTGTGGCCCCCGCGTGCGATCGTCACGTAGAGAGAACGAGCATCGATAATCGGCTGCCTGGCGTCTCTTCCACTTTGTGTGTTTGTGTGCTTACGTGTGTTTGTGTTCGTGTCAGGATGAGTGTATTGGATGTACACGTTCGTATAGGCGGGCTCGCCGCGTTCCAACGTTTAATTCACAGGATTGCAGGTAGGAGGAGCCTATTTTCGCTCGACTCGGTGAGAATTTGTATTCACGCCCACATCGGTACTATACTGCTGTATTAAGTAGTACAGTATATGTCTCGATCTGTTCTCCCTCCCTGCGTATCTCTCTCTCTTTCTCTCTCTCCCTCCTCTCTCTCTTTTTTTCTCTCTGCTTTTGGCGTCTTTGCGTTTCTGTGATTCACGTCCAAATCCGTATAATTTATTTAATTATTTACTGAGTACCACCATTGAAACCTCATTGTTGTTATTTTTATTATTTGTTATCTTTTTCCTTACTTTTTCGACTTTTTATTTTTTTCCCCCCTTATTTTTCGTGCTGTTCCATCGTTTTTCCGGTTATAAAATTGGGCATGAAATTTGTACCATTTTTGTAATATTTTCGATCTATTCTACCACTTTTTTATGTACTAAATATTTTTAATTTCTGAAATATTTTATTTTCCTATATTTTGTAATTTCTATATTATTCTTGAATTATTATTTTTATTTCGGTGGTGGGAAAGAGCACTGAAAAGATTATTGCTTATATATCTGTCTTGCTGAAAAGTTATATAACTAGGCGATAAATAAACTATCTCTCTCTTTCAGAATATTCCTTTTTCGTTTTAAGATGTCTCATTTTTATTATCAGTCAAAATCGTACGGTCGAGCTCTATTGTGGATCGGTAAAAAAATCGTTCAAAACGTTCGTATAATTTCTATATGTAATATGTCTTCAAACATCTTGAAGGACATATTGGAAATGAAACAATAATTTTCGTTACGCCTCAAAAATGTAGAATTTAAGCCGTGTCTGCCGAAAGCACCCTGTAAAACTATTTAAATTCAATTTCAACTGCAATTTCCCTATATAATTTCATCTATTGATAATCATAATAATAATGATTATTATTAGAATTTTAAGAGTAAAATATCTAATTCAAATACGATCACAAACAAATCCTACATCTCGATATGACGAGCGAGCCGTATTTGAGGCTATTCACTATCCAAATTTCGAAAAGCACTGGAAACAGAGATATTATACAAATGCCCAGTTTATTGTTTAACATTAACACCGCAAAAGTATAGATTTCAGTGCGGTGAATCCTTTTCTGCAGTCTGCTAATGATGACCAACTTGTACTCCAATGAATAATCTTAGAAACGTTATCAAATGTATCCAAACGTATTCCTTTTATGAGGACTTGATTGGGTATTGTGGTTACTGCTGTTGGGGTCATTTTGGGATTTCGCTCTTGAAGCTCGGAGTTTGTTCCAATTAAATACTGGGATTTCAATGATCACTTGTCGTTTGCACTTGTCGTTTACACATCTCCCGATCTTCGATAGACAAAAATACACTTTCAACTTTCCGATACCGAAAAGAAAAGAGAGGGAATAAAAAGATTCGGCGATAGAGAATGTCAGATGGTGCTGGCGGTGAAATGCATGGAAGGTCTTCGAGAATCGCGGAGGATGCTATAGAAATCATTTTCTCTCTCTCTCTCTCTCGGTTTTACCTCCCTTATAGAGGGTAGGGGTAGTTCTGACCGAAGACGACCAAAGACTCGGCAGAGAATGCGCGTTCAGTGCGAAGGCAAAGAGGGATGGCTCGTCGAAAACGAGCGAATGAGAAAGCTCCGGGCGAATAACGCGGTGTAGGTAAGTTTCCCCTGTACCAATGAGAACACGTGACCGGCACCCTCGTTTGATGGCAAACGACGAATCAGGACGGATTTACCTCGCGCCAACACCGAGAAAAGGGAAAGAGCGCGAGGGGCAAACAGGGCTATACCGGGGTGCGTTTATAAGGGTGGTTGGCCCACGCGACGACAGAGAGAGATAGACAGAGAGAGAGAGAGAGAGAGAGAGGAAGAAACGGTTGGAAGTGGGGAGAGGGGAGGGGAGGCCGAGGGTGTCTGTCGTACCGTCGAGGGTTACGGGCAACACGAGAATGCGATTCACTACGATGGGGCTCAAAACTCAAAGCTCGCTTGACACTACTGTCGGACTACTGTCTGGCCCGGCTGATAAAGACGGAAAAACAAGCGCGAACACCGTATTATGATACCTCAATGCCCTGAAAACCCAAAGGACCGCTATTATTGGCCATTTAACCAAATGAAACAATGAATCGTCCGTGTTGCAACTATTTTCAATTCACGATACACTTACCGATCATTTTTATCTATCAATTCGAACACTGGTTCTGTAAAGGATGATCACCTATAGGTAGCCCTGATTAGAACGAATTTTCGTTCAGCGACCTTGGGTCTACTTACCTACGAATGCCCTTCTACATTTGTTCAAAAGATTATCCAAAACAACGGGTTCGTTGAAACTCGTCGAACGATGTCCAGCTACCAACAACTGAATCGCCAATTCTTCAACATTTGTTTTTCCTTCAAAGCTTTGTAACGTTCAACTACACGTTTTTTTTAATCGTCAGGGAAACCTTTTCCAAAAAACTATTTTCAGCTTTTTTTTTCACCGATATCCTCACCGAAAACGATTCTGTGAAAAATCAATATTTCTCGATTTCTCTTTGTACGTAGGAGATCATTTTGGTAATTTTATAGTTTTAGGGACGAAATGTATTTTCTGCAATCTGTAACTATAAAACATTATAAATAATGGTGTTATATCGGAAAGACCCATCGTTTTTGGAGTACTCATTGGTTTTTAAGTAAAAAATATTTACCGATCAATTCGTTGCTCTTTTGTGATGCAAATAATAATGTTATTTTGGGGCGGCGATGATTTTTTAGGTTCCAAATATTTTGAAGATTTTTCCTCGATGTGGTCGATGTGAATACCATATGGGTGGTAATATTGCATAATTTTATTTCAAACGGTGATATTCCGATTCCCGCAATCAATTTCACGCATCTTTTTTCCAATTCCATCATCGAACGTAAAAAATATGACCAACCATGTACCGATGTAACAAATAATCGCTCAAAAAAAAAGTAAAAGCCCTGAAACTCGAAAATTTTGATAATTCTTTCAAATGTTTTATTTTTTTTTTTTTTCGTACAAAATTTCAAACCTAAAAAATCGTTTCCCCCCAACACAAAATTATTATTTACACTACAGAAAAAACGATAAATTGAGAAAAATCCAATCGAAGTCCATTTTCAAGAAGAGTTACTGATAATTGTCCAAATTTTTTGCAGATGAAATATTATTTGAGTTTCCGAGAACAACAAAACTATCCATTGGAACTTTCGGTACTTTTTTTCTTGCCCATTTACGATCCCGCGACAAATCTGTTTCCGGACCGCAGGACAGAACCGAAAAATTAGTGCAAACTGGATTTCATTGTTGGCCAGTGCGCGTGTGTGATGTGAAAGCGTATAATGATTACGATTAGTGTACGAGCGTAAAATCAGTCGAATCTCTTCGGTTGTTTGCCGTCCTCGACACTCGAGACGCACACCATAGTTTGCTGAACGACAAGTTTAGCGTCGGAGCACGTGCACCGCCGGCGAATTGCGCCATGTGGCAGGCGTCGCGCAGCGTTACGGTGTTGGATAAAACACTCGAAACTATATTGAAAGCACACACGACAGGACGATAGATCTGTCACCATTGGTGTCGACATACATTTTACACGTACACTCTGCCTTTTATAACGTGGCCATCTGTATTTGGAGGGCCTTCAACGATCATTTTGGGACTGAGAAACAAAAAAAATGTCCAATAGTTTTTTGAATGAAATTATCATTTTTTTAAATTTGTTATTTTTTATGGGAAATATTATTCGGGATAAAAATGTGCCATGTTCTTTTGCCAAAAGATCTTTTTCTTGCATAACCATGAAAAAAAATATTTTTTCAGTCCTAAAATCATCGCGCGATGCTTCCAAAAAAACACGTGCTCACGTTATAAAAGTCACCCTTTATATTTGTAGATATATATACAGCTATGGCCAAAAGTATAAGGCAATCTGTAATTTTTCTATCCGTACGAACAATTGAATATCTCGGGGAAAAAAAACTCCCAAACCAGTTTACCAAACGGCATTTTGATGAGGACAAATTCAGCTTTGTTTTGTTCTTTTATGTTTAGTTTTGTGATTTTTTTCGTCGCTCTGTACGCCTTTTTGAAAATACTACATTTTTCACGACTCATGAAATAAAATTGATTGAAAAAAGAAGTGACGTAGCGTTATTCGCGCAATTAGCACAATTTACCATTAGTAATTGACATTTCTTCCGAGTAGGTGAAAATCCAGTCACGAATGCGTGACTCGCGTCTCTTTTTTTCCAACCCTCGAAAACTTCTCGCTGTTCAGGGATGCGTCGATCCACTATGACGTTGTTAGCAATCTGCAGTTTCTTTTGGATAGGGAGAAAGCGAGATAACTAGAAAAATAGAAAGAGAGAGAGAGAGAGAGACAAGAGGAGAGGGAAGGAGAATTTGAAAAAGAAAAAAGAACAAAGACGAAGAACGAAAAAAAATTGGTACCCTTTTGCTCGTGGGTGCCTCTTGGCGGCCTCTGGTACTTGTGCGAGCAGTGATGACTAGTGAGGTAAACTCGAGTGGTTCGCGCGCTGGGACCTGGGGGCGCTCCTGTCGCCCGGGGCGAATTGCAAGCGCGCGGGGGCTCGCACGAACTCCGGAATCTTCTGAATGTTGTTTTTTTTTTGTCCAACGGAATACCAAAGGAAAGACCAACATTCGTCTCTGCACACGTATTGCGAAAGGGCCAAAAGCGCGCAATCAAAATTGGAGCCAGCAGGCAAGCTTGAAACCGAATTAATCAAAGAAACAATAAAAGAAAAACAATTGGGTTGTTGGAAAAAAATGTTCGATTTTTCTGTTTCTAGAATTGTCATTTTGGTTGATACAAGTACCTACAAGTACGAGTTTTACTCCGAAATGATCCCTGTTACCCCCGAGCTTGGATCTCGTTAAATCCCTGCGGTACTTGGCTCGCAAATCCGAGAGGGTGACAGGCGCTTGTTACTCCCATAGCCTAACAAACCCCTTGGATCTTGTCCTCTAGACAAAGCTTTTTCTCGACTTTTATACGGTTCGTAAACAAACGCTCGGACGCCAAAAAAAACGGTTCAGTAATAATACAATTTTCTGATGAAAATATTGACAGCGCGAAACTAGGATTCTGTGTTTAAATGATTGGTAACCTCGTCAAATCTGAATAAATTTTTTAAATGAAAAACATCGATGAACTGCTAATGTGTTATGAAATAGATTTTTGAATAAATCGAAAAGACATTTGGTAACAATACTGCACGTAGATTAACAAGCAAGACTGTATACACATATGCACACACAATAATAATTCAAACCCATAAAATCTTTGAAATGTTGGCTACGAGCTATAGTGACATTTTTTGAGAACATTGAAGAAGCTTATTGGAAGCGCACCGTTCATTTTCACATGGAGTCTCCGAAGTAACACCGGTGATACGGTGATACGATGGCGTTCCTTCAACGACGATTTCGAGAACGTCAGGGTCGAAGACCTAAACGGACCAAAACCAACAAATCGTCAACTACGCGGATGGTCCTCGAAGTCAGATGCTTGGAAATGACGATTCCACGCGTGCACACGTGTAGCCGTGTATCGTTATATCGCACGTCCGTTTGCACAGCTATGAGAGCCCTTAAATAACGGGTGTAACAGTGCTCGCGAATCTCGTTGTCGAAAAATCACAAAATTCAATTGGCAAAATATCCGATATACGTGAATAATTGAAAATAGGAATATTTTATCGATTTGTCAATACGCCGGAATCGCGCGCACGCGCAGAAAGAATTGCGGATGAATATTTCTCATAATTCTGGATAATCGCTGTTGCGTATACGAAAGGTTTGTCGGAAAACGTTGCGGCAATTGAAATCGATTGGTTGTGGGAAAACATCGATCGGCAATTCTCCAAAGAGCCACCCGAGTACACCCGTTGTATAGACGGCTCTCTCTTTTTAACTCACCGATTTCCAACTGTACGTGAGGGCGTGTATGAGTGCGTGTATAAACGTGGGTGTATGTGTGGACAACTCGCTCACTCGCCGTTGCGTTGGAACACTTGAGGCCCCAACCAGTTACGGCAACAATAGGCTTTGTCTTCGCGCCGTCGGCGCTCGCAAATTGGTAGAAATCTTGATTAAAGGTGCAATTCCGCGCCGCGCGCTACTGCAGCCTACGGACAAATATGAATTGTGCAGCCACCCTTTTCTCCGCGGCTGTACTCCGGTCTTCGTACTCGCAAGAGCACGAAAACGCGGTGGAATTCTCTTTCGTTCTGTATATATGTATATAGCTTGGATCACTGCATAACTCGCCCTTCGTTTTTTTTTTCTTTATCTCTCTTGTTGTCCCTTTTTTCCTTGTCTTTCCTATGCAGACTAGACTTTTTGTTTCACCGATCCTTCTCCCTCGTTTTCTCTCTCATTTTCTTTCGTTACGCCGCCGAGATCTGCACAAAATAAAGATGGAAAAAAGCCCTGCTGCTGCTGCTACTGCTGCTTCTGATGGCTCTCCTCGACTACACTCCTTTTAACGAATTCTACTCTTCCGCATAGTCTCGGGAAAGAGAATCCGCAAATTCATTTTTTCATTCTGCCCCAGCGGGCCCCTTTATCTCTCTCTCTCTATTTCTCCTTCTCTCTCCCTCGCTCTCTCTCGCTCTCTCTCGCACACGCACACTCACACTAGCTCACTCCCTTCCCCTTTGAAACTCGTGAGGAAATATTTGCAATTGCTGAATTTTCGTTGTCGAATAAGCTAATCTCGAAGTATAATTCATTTCTTATTATTCTCCGACGTTTTTTTTTTTTTATATATACTCTTCTCGTTGTGACCTTAAATCGAATTCAGACCCCGTGAAACCCCGGAATATTTTTATTTCCAAGATTTTTCGCGAGTATCGCCCCCTGAAGATAAAAGTATGGATTCTGGTTAGATATTTGTTAGATAGGAGTGGCGAATTACCGATCGCGATTTCGTGGTACCTGACACGAAACGAGCGGACATTTGTCAGTAACGATTCATTAAAGTTCGCCCAGTGAAAATCCAAACATTTCGGCACAGGTTTGTACATAAAAGTCTGTGCCGCATCCCTAAGTTTTATCCGTAAGTTTTTTTTAGCAAAAAAACGTATGGCGTATAAGAAAGTTTTTTGTTATTATACCAAAGGTGAAGTTTGTATTTTTATCTTCAGATCTTTCGAGTCGTCTAAATACGAAACACTTCTTCCGGATCTTTCCTGTCAGCTGTTCAGATAACATTCTTTTCCGAATTTTCCGAGGATCAGAGGTGATAACAAGAAACTACAAAAACGCAACATTGTATAGGGTATTTGGACGATCATTGTGATCGAAAGAACGAACATGAAAACCTTAATGAAATTATAAGTTTTTCTTTTTCGACAAATAAGATTTGGCATAAAAAATGTATTAAAAAATCGTTCTATTGCAGTTTCACGATTCATATTTTATCCTGTTAATTATAATTTCGGTTTTTTTTTTATTAGTGTTCCGTAATTTGTTTAAATGTGCACATTATGATGAAACTGCCCATCATTACTCTACGTTGTGAAGTATTATGACAAAACTGATTTGAAAATAGGGAAGTTTCGAACGTTGAAAATAAAATTCAATTTCCAGCGTGAAAGCTTGGGAATGCTGAAAAGGAGGCAGATTTTTCTTTTTTTTTTCGTCATGCTCTAAGCGCGAGCTTATACCCAACGAAGTTCGCTCGGGGCCATCACAGAACTGAGTCAATTTACATAACGATAATTGAGCCGTACATGAAAGGGCGGTTGGAGCCTCCTCCCCTTTCGTTCTGTGCACCATATCACCATGGGTGGAACGATCTTTGTGTTATCACGAAACGTAAATTCATCGTTCTCAACCAGCACCGGTACAAGCGTTAAATCGGAATCGTTTCAATTGTAAAAGACCCTAAAATTACAGACAAATATTCAAATGTTCTTTTGGTAAGAAACGTGATCGTTTTTTCATTTTTAAAATTTCTTCCAAAGATGCAAATGTTGACGTCGTCGTGGTCGCCAATTTTCCCACTCGATTTTGCGGATCTCTTGCAAACGGTAAAGTTCTCGTTCCAATGATATCCCCCACAATTATTAAAAATGAACCGGAAATAATGGTTCGAGTGAAGAATCGTAGAAATCGTCAGCAAAATTTGCAAATTCGAGCCGGATTACTTGGTGGATGCGGCAGTCAGTAGTACTCTGCGCGTTGGTTGTAACGGGACGCGGTGATAAGAAAGAATATGATACACGGAAGACAACATACCGATGGAAAGTAACATACCGACGGAGGATAACATACCGACGGAGGATAACATACCGACGGAACATTCGCGTTAGCCTAGTCGTAAATACACACGTATGTTACACGTCTAATAAGATCGATAAGAATCGTCTTGCCTAGTTCTCTCTCAAACGGATCATATATCAAACGAAGGAAGAGGTCGCAGTTGTTCATTGTTCAACCGAGAACAACGAGTGTTTCTTCTTTTACCGGCATAATCAACCGTTTTAAACATCATTGGGAACTGCAATTCAGCTTTTTCATTCGGGCTCATAGCAGCTCGGTCGATATAACGCTTGGCCTAACGACACAGTGAAAGAGAGAGAGAGAAGAATATTACCGGCGGAAGGTAAAATGACGAAGGAACTTTCGCGTAAGCTTGGCCGAGAAATCGTTGGTTTTATTGAAGTTTCATACCCTTTGAGCTTTGAGAACCAATTAAAGTTTTCTTCCCATTTTGGTAATCGATACTCGCCCGGTTAGTTACCGATCGGGAATTAACGTTATTCTAGGTATCTCATCCTTAAAGGAATGACGAACACGTTCCTAGCCACATCGAAATTTTAAAATCTAATTTCTCCCACACTATTGAACCGCTTTGAATGAAATTTATTGTGTATATGCAGGACGCTTGCTCTAAGAGGAACATCCTCGGCATTTACCGAAATTTTGAAAATAATTGTGCAGGTTGTGGTTACCATAGAAGCAATTGCGAGCTACGATCCATCGTATTGCACTTTCACAAATTTCCCGAGCATAAGACTCTCAAGCGGTCAAAAGTACACATTTTGAGCTTTGTTTTGTCTAGTTTGATGAAGAAATAGCGAAGAAATTGGTTTTCGAAAATTTCCACACAAATGTACCTCCAGAGCTCAAAATCTTATCGACTATCAAGAAAATTCAGTTCAACGATTTTCTCACTGGCGGCGCAGCGGCTCGCATTCTCCATTCTTACCGACTGCGCTTGCATCCTTCCGAAAAATCAATATACTTTTTGACTTGGCAC
>JAPYZI010001862.1:0-35941 GCA_030523105.1 Ophioninae sp. A BG-2022a | reverse complement strand
TTTTCGATTTTTGGCAGAATTTCAAAGTCGGACTATCGATTTTTGCAAATTTTTCCATACATACCCCTTTGCCTCTTTTTTTGCGATTTTTCAAGTGGAGTTTGCGGGAAAACTATGAGAGATATCGATACGAATCCAACGCCATTGTTTAAGTCAGGCAAAAACCTTTTCCAAATCCACCTTATGAAACCCCGTGGCATATAAGGAGCTCCCTCTACGACCTATTGAAATTTCGTGATTTTCAAGATTCCGGAAAAGGGGCCGGGGAAAGTCGAAAAATTTTTTTTCCCGTTTTTAAACTCTTAAAAGGGTCTGTTTCATCAGAAATTTTCTTCTGGTTACGAAAATGCCGAAGTTTTTGCCGAAAGTCTAAAATTAGACCAGGAAAATGCGAAAAACGTTTCTAGAATATTTTTCGGACATTTTTGCCTGCTGCAGCTATTGTCACATTTATATGAACAATTTTGCAAACCAATTTCTCCGCCATTTCTTCATAAAAATAGATTAAACAAAGCTCAAAATGGCTACTTTTGACTATTTCAGAGGCTTATGCTCGGAAAATCTGGGAAAGTGCAATACAATGGTTCGTGGCTAGCAATTTCTCCCATGGTAACCACAATCTGCAAAATTTTTTTCAAAAATTTGGTCAAAGCCGAGTATGTTCCTCTTAATGCAAGCGTCCTGCATGCACACAATAAATTTCATTCCAAGCGGTTGCACAGTATGGGAGAAATTGGATTTAAAAATTTCGATGTGGCTACGAACGTGTTCGTCATTCAGTTTTCATTTTTCATTTAATATATTTTTAACAATTCTTTTCTTTGTCATTTATTATTTCTATTTTTCGCTTTTTCGTTTTACTCCACAGGGTATGAGGATCTGTTTTACCGACGGCCTTCGTTAATGTTTCTTACCAACAAACGTCGATAAGTTACCTACTGTGGATCAATTTTCATACGACGGTAAGTTTAGTCGTAGTATATGTTATCACCGCATTCGTAACATGTAACTTACGTACTTTCGTGACTTACTTACCATGGTCAGCTCACGTTTTTTCCATCGGTTGGTAATACCGTGCTGTAGTGATAATATTGGCGTATGGTAAAGAAGGAATTGTATCGTCTCGAAATATGAATGTATTGGAATTAGAATTTATGAAAATATAATTTAAGTTTCATTTGAATATTACTTTTTTTTAAGAAAATGCAATTTATATGATCAAATGATATTTAGATATTCTAAAAAATGGAGTTTATATTTAGTCCTCGAAAAATTGAATTAAAAAAAAAGGGTATTTCGTTTTTATTTTTTCGAAACAGAAATTAATTTCGATACTGAAAAAGAATGGGAAGGTTTTTGGAAAAAAAAAAGAAATAATCAATATATTATGGTTACAACAAATCAATTTATTTACTATGACGAACACACGAGGAATTATCAATTCCCATTTTCAAACATTAAATGGCGATGAGTATGAATTATTATTCCCTCGGCTCTCGTGGACGAGAGAACATCGCACAAAACGGATACACTCTCTTTTATACGCGCGCGAGTGTTACACTTCGAAAGAATAAGAGACAGAAAAAAAAGTATCGTAAATCGGAGACTATTAATTAAAGAAGATCGATTAAATATTAAAAGTAACAAACTTTTTCAGCTATCGATTTTTCTCTCGTTTAAGATTAAATAAAAAATACATGTTCTCGAAGTGAAAAATACAAAAGTGTGTGGATACTTTAAGAATCCGTTTCATTTCTGCGCACAAATATGTCCACTTTGCAATATTTCAAAAATCTCAAACTTTTTTTTTTTTTTTTTTCATTCTACTCGATAAAATGTGTAGAATTGTTCTTTTGTCTTTGAAGAAGACACGATTGATCGCAGATATAAGACGGGATCTCAGACTAGGCACGTGTCCATAGACTTATCAATTAATTATAATTAATTAATTAATCAATTTATATATATTTTGATATATTTATTAATTTATGTTTTATTGTTCGTAAGGTCAGCGACGTTTTTTTGTATATATAATTAAATCATAAGTATTAAGGGGACAGGCGACAAAAATCGTAAGGAATTTTGAAGTTCAATTTTCAATAAACCAACCATGCGTTTTGCACAATTTTTGGGACTTCATTGGTAAACATGTTGGTCGTATAGATTGCTCCGATGTTACGGTTAAAACCCGTTTTTGGTTCGAACGCGTTTTATCTAGTGAAAACTCGTTCCGAATGAATGACTTCGATGTAACTAGTTTTTCCTATTAAAAAGTCGATTTAACTGATTGGTTAATTGTAGTTAATAATCTTTTCTTATTTGTCATTAAAACTGGCGTCAATTAGGAATGCCTGGTTAAAATTTGTTTACGTTTTGGTTACTTTTAGCTTTGTTTGGACTGCAAATTGTGTTTGGGTGAAAAATTATGTTTCAAATTATGTTTGGGTTTTAAATTATCTTCCAAATTATGACTGGATTGAAAATTACGTTTGGAATAAATGATTATGTTTTAAATTATGTTTCGAATTATGTTTAGAATCAATTGGGGTTTTTAAATACGTTCGTATATTTGCAAGTACTTTTTACTTGGAAATAATTTTTTCTAATTTAAAAATAGTTTTAAATAGAAAATAATTTTTCGTCGTTTTAACATCGTTTATCAGGCATTTCCTATTTTCACTAGGGAAAATCCGCCATTATCGATGCATTCATTCAGAGCTGCTTTTTTACTTAATAAAACATACTCCAACCGCACAGAAAGTTCACCTCCCGAACTTTTTACTTTTTCTTATTTTATTTTTACTTGAAATTTAATTTACCCGAAACAAATGAACTTTGTATGCAATTTTTTTCAGATTTATATATATGTATATATAATTATGTATAATAATGATATTAATAATAATTAGCAATAATAATAATAATAATTGACAGTGTAATGAGATTAAATTGTCTAAATTCTGATGGTTCGTATCAATGAAAAATCTTAATAATAATGTTAATTTAATATTTAACGTTCTGGTAATACCAATATTATTGGCTCGGTTCCCCTAACAATTAAAAAATAGCAATCGAGACGGCATATTAATTAGCCTATTGGGCTGTGACTTCACATGAGTATAACGTAGTTATTGATTTATTTGTCGATGTCTGGCGTTGAATATTCTAGAAAAATTCAAATACCATTTTGTCTCGAGAAAAAAAATACAGAAATAAAAACAATATTTAAATCATTTCTTTGTATTTTCCATTTCAAATTCAAAATGAAAGTTTCATTTTTTTTTTCAAACTTTAACTTTTTCTTGATTCTTTCTGGTCAATTGTTATCGCAAAATTAGACGAATTATTTTTATTTCGAAATTGCTTCGAAAACGACATCGAATCAACTTTATAATTATTGCTTTATATTAATATCGAGAAAAGTGGAGAAAAAAAAATACAAAAGAAAAACATTTTTTTAAATTTGTTTTTCTGTATGTCGTATTTTTCATTTTAAGAGAAAAATAGAAATGTCATATTTTTTCGTCAAAGCTTTTTTGCGGCTAATTGTCATTTCAAAAATACGTTATTTTTTCGAAATTTGTTCGAAAACCCATTGAAGTAACTTTATAATTAATCCTGTATCTTAACATCGAGAAAAGTAGAGAAAAAAAAAACAATACAAAAATATCGTCAGGTTATATCGATGATTTATGCAATTATGCAGTCTCTGCTGGAGGCACTTGTTCAATGGCGTCGTAATTCAGCCCCGTTTTGTCTTAACTCGCGTTTTTTGTTTTTTGTTTTTTTTTTTTTTTTTTTTTTTTTTTTTTTTTTTTTTTTTTTTGTTTTTTTTTTTTTTTTTTCGAATTTTACTTTCCGATTTCGATTCGGGCTTCCTTGGTAAAAGCGAACTCGAAATATCTCGTTCGTTCGACTTTCGTTCGGTTAAACAAACTTTTTTGTTTGTTTAGCAAAAATTTTCGTGACAATTATGGGCGCTCGTTACTTTTAATTAAACGATATATATATTCACACTCTCGCTATTGCGAGCCCTCGTCAGTCGGAGATTTGAAGGGCGCTCCTAATTACGAAATCTATGATGGAGATTAATGTTCACTGGATGATTTGCTATCGCATCAAATCTGTCCTTTTTTCTTGGACACTTGCCCTGCCTCCTCATGTACTCTCCAAACTCGCAAAGTGGCGTACCGCACTCCTCGTTTTGAATGCAACTGTAATCCAGAGACGAAACTTCAATCGAACAAATTTTTCGAACTTGTTATCGATTATTGTCATATCTAATATATTTTCCCTGAATATTTATATTAACTAATTTTTTTGTTTCCAATCAATTATCAATTTAATTTGTTTCATTATTAATTTTGAAATTAAATAGTTTTACAGTTAATTACAAATTTGTCGAATTTTTCAATTAATTTCGAATTTAATGCAATTTTTTATTAATTTTAAATCGAATATTTTCTTCGACTGAATTTGAAGGTTATATATGTGTATATGTGCAATTTTGACTAATATTTAATTTGGAATTAATACAAAATTTCCAGATATATATATATATCTGGTTAATTTCGAGATGAATAAACTATTTTTTATTTTTGAAAATCAGCTGATTTACTTACAGTCTATCTCTCAGGGAGAAGTATCCCTTGCCACGTCTCGTACGTATGCAGTTTTGGTGATTTTCAAAACAGTGACATTGGCACTCGCCCTCAGGTGTAATTCGTGGGGTGAATTCCGAGGGACACCTGCACCTGTTTGTTAAAACGCACCATTATGGGCAATTAAAATTCTAATCCATCCGAAACGAATTCTTACAAACAAATTTTCATAATAATCATTTTTTTCTTTGCAATTAATTTAATTTAATTCTCTGACAAAATTCGATAGAACAAATTTTTTGTTAAAAAACTTTGAGTAAAATTTTTTAATCAATTCAGCTCCCTCGAATTTTCATAATTTTTGGGACGATAATTCGAACAAAAAATTAAAGAATAACCCGCTATCAAATTTAATAAAAAAAAATACCAATTTGGGAAAAAACGAACTTCATTTGAAGGCTGAACGAAAAAATCCCTGAATCAAGATTTTTTAATATAGTTTTCTTAATAAACTAATAAATTTAATGTTATTCATTAATTAATTTTGATGAAATTTGTTTAATTTATAAAAAATGTTTTTTCTTAATTACCCCATTAAATGAATTCAAATGTCCTTCATTCATTGAATGCAATTGGTTTTCCTTAATTTACAAAAAAATATAATCTTCTAAATTAGAAAATTACGTTAATTAATATTAAAATTAGTTAAATTAACATTTTCGTAATGAGTTTAATTTGATTAAATTTTTTTTTTTATTTTCGGGATGATAATTCGTGAATTTACGGTTTTCTCTGAGGTGGCCTCTTGATGTTCTGAGGGGGTGAAATCGACTGGCCATAATGCCTGGTGATCCTGGCCTCGTTGGCCACTTTGTCGATCGCAGTACCGTACTCGTCTCGCTCCTTGCACTCGCACTCGGTGTGATTGTAAAACGACAATTTCTCGACGACACTTCCTCCTCCGATACTGGTAGTCTATAAATTAAAAAAATTAAAACAAAAATTGTTAAGAAAAAAAGGGAAAATAAATTAATAATCGGTCGTTGTGAGCCCATGATTCGGGAACTCGATACGAAAGGGCTTAAGGGCTTAACCGATTTTACATGCCAATTATCCTTCAGGAAAGATCTTATCGAATTACGAATTTTCAATAAAAAATTTGAATTACAAATTCATTTTTTTTAAATGATATTTTTTATAAATAATTCTACTTATAAAAAATACCACAATTATTATTTATAATAATATTTATAATAAATCAAAACTGAAATGAAAAATTCATCAAGGTTGTACAAATAAAAATCACTCGTGATTAATGAAGAAATAATAACGACGATAAATAATGAAATAAAACAAAAGTTATGAAAAAAAAACAAAAAAAAATAATAAATAACATAAATGCAAAGCGCAATTGGAGAATATATCGATTCAAAGTCAAATAAAAAACAAAAATGAATATCAAGTTTTTAAAAAACTTCACCGATCAAAAATCACATGCGTAAAAAAATCGAAACATACTGAAAATTCATAAAACTAAAATTCCAAACGTTAAATTCCATAAAAAAAAATAAATTCAAAAATAAAATAATAAAAATCATAAATCAATAAAATATTAATAAAAGAATTTTTTCAAACCATTAATGAAAAGAAAAAAACCGCAATGAAAAAAATAGGCAATGAAAACAATACGAATTATTAATTAAAAAAATAAGTAATTAATTTTTTTTTTTTTTTAATGGCTAAGGAAAATAGTCGGGACTAAAAAAATTAATATTATTATTCCAATAAAAATGTTTAAACGTCAATGACTAAGAATTCGAAACGGGTAAAAAATAATGGTGGAAAAAAAAAGTTCCGAGAATGGAGAAAGTAAATACATGGAAAGAAATGTATTCCTCGTTGTTGCACATTCGAAGGGTGATAAAAAGTCTCTCATCGGGTATGCGTTAAGTTATATAAGATCGTATAACACGAGCAGCGAAGTGCACACGCGAGATCGCGACTAGACGTCCTAAGGTAATCTTACGGGTCTCTGCCCTCAATGTTCTGGCTGAACAAAGGCAGAACTCCGGGAGAAGACTCGCGATAACTTGATCTTCGATACTCGAGATTGTACCTGTATAAATGTACGGGGAGTTACTTGCTCTGTACGCCTGTCTACGGAGCATTCCAGATCGAAACCTCACTACACAGATTTTCAACTTTTAAAAATTAAAAAAAAAGAAAACAATTCTCCTTCGGAAAAATAGTAAGCTTGAATTATGGCGAAAACAAAAATGTATAATTCAAGATTTTATATATTGGTTCGTTGTAATCCAAAAGATCGAAAAATTACAGCTGAATTTGGACAGTTTCTAATTTTTAAATAAAAAAATGTTTATCGTTTAAATGACAAATTAAAATCTTTTTTGTCGAATTTTAATTCGACGAAAAAAAACTTTAACAAAATTTGACTTTAGTGATAAAATAATATCTGGAAAATAAAGACTCTCAATTAATTTATAAATTTATTCGGCCGTTTTTTATTCCGAATTTTATTGAATTTTGAGAATTTCGGACTAAATCTTTGATTTGATCAAATTTCATTTAACTGAGAAGATAATATATAAAAATTAAGTGCAATAAAAAAAAATGACTCAATAAGAAGATTTTATTAAGATTATCATTTTATCAATAAATTTAGTAAAGATTAATTAAAATAATACAAGATTATCTTTTCATCACTAAACCTTTCGTAAAATGCATTTCTAGATTATTCTCTCATGAACTAATTAAAAAAAAAAAATCAATTTGTAAATTATCGTATAAAATTTTTGAAAATATGGAATTTTGGGAAACAACGATTGGGGAATTGAGAATTTGAGAAAACAACAAAGATGAACAATTTGGATGGAACAATAGGTTCGAAAAGACTGAAACGTTTGAACGCGTCAGTGAATAAAGGAGAAGCTGGGACGGTGAAGAGAGTCACGCAAAAGGTCTTCGGCCCGACATGGTTTCATTAACATTCGCAGTATCTCTCGCCCCAAGACCCTCATTGGACTCGTGAATGAATAGGGAAAAACGACGCAAGAACGCATCTCTGATGTTTACATTGAATACATTGCATCGTGTAAATAAATATATTTGTGTGTTGCTGCGAACGCGTGTGAGCGTGTGTGTACATACATAAATATACAGGGTTCTCAAGTTGGAGAATGGTTCTTAGTTCTCATTGGGAATGCCGTATGCAATTCGAGCAAACCTCGGCTCGAGTCAAGCCGAACCTAGTATTCACATCGTACATCGCGAACCTGAAAAGAATTTCAGGTACGAACAGCGAAAAAACCGTTGTTTCAGGATTTTGAATAAAACATAGGGAATGAAATGTTCAACTGACGTGTAATTGTTTGTTTATCTAAAAAAAAATGGTAGTTTACTGATGTAAAAAAGTAAATTGTCACAAATAGAATTAAAAACATCGAGTTATTTGAAATAATAATTTTTCAATTAAGAAAATAAAATGAAAATAATAATTATGACACTAATAATTGGTCGGTGATAACGACAATAATAACGATAATGATAATAATGTATTCGATAATTATTTTCAATGATAATAAATTTAAATAATGCCAAGGGCTGTTTTTATCTTGTACCTTTCAACGCGAAACCTTACTAGGATCGATTACAAGAGTATTAGCGTGATTATTACAGCGCTGCTCAAAATTATCGGGTCCTGGAGTGCGTTCGAAAGTAATGAATTCTGTCGCCAGGCTGTCTACTAGGGCGACTACACCCATTCACTGCCGGCGGCCACCGTTTTATCGAACGGATTAGAGTAATTGAATGTCGTTGATCTTTTCCGTTCTCCCCCGCGAGCTTCGAGGTATTTGTTCCTCTCGACAATCGACTCGAGGGATATACTAATTGGTCGGTGCTTCGATTACTCTATCGTTCAGTTGTCAAACAATATTTTTAAAAATGGTAACAATAATGATATAACAATAATTTTGGAATAAAAAAAAATTTGGGTTTGTGGATGTTTTAGTTTTTTTTTACATTTTTATATAGAAAAATTGGGTTTGTGGATTTTTTAGTTTTTTTTTAATATTTATATATAAAAATTTGGGGCTGCGGATGTTTTTTTTTTATGTTTATATAAAAAAAATTTGGTTTGTGGATGTTTAGTTTTTTTTATTATATTTAGATGACATTTCTGGTCCTTTATTTTACTTAAGCCAACTTAAGCCACTTTTGACATTTTTTTTTGCATGGGACTTTAGATTTTGTTTTTTTTTTTTCAAAGAAATCTTTTTAGTATTTCAGTAAAATTGAAAAAGGAAAAATCGATGTTAGATGAAAAATGGAATTTCATTTATGACGAGTAAAAACTATTTGTTTTTCATACGAAAATTCAATATTCGTGTGATAAACGGTGATTATTTTTTTGAGCTAGTATGTTTTTTAAATAATTTTGTTGAAAAATAAATTGGCGTAATGATTTTATGAACGATTTTTAAAATAAACCTCAATATATTTTATTTTGTCTATTTACAGAAACGAATAAACAAAAAAAGAATGTTTCTTTGTAAAAAAAAAAAGCTGTTGCAAAAAAAAATCTTTTTATTCGAATAAATTACTGTGAAGAGAAATCAGAAAACAAAAAACAAAAAATTACAAAAAAATAAAACAAACAGTTTTTCTCGCAAATGAATTAAGGAGAAAACCAAAGATTCATTAATATTATAATAATTAACCAAAAATACGTAAATGAGAACATAATTTTTAACGTTTTATTCGTCGATGTCGACGATCGATTTTGTCGATCGATAAAAATCGAACGAAAATTGGAGCATCGATATTCTCAAATGAGATCGTTCTTTTCGACGTTGCTTCTCATTCCTTAGCAAATAACTTTATCAAGGGTTCTCGATGTTGTATCTTATAATATACTGTAATAACACACCGGGGTACCGTCTAGAACTCACTTTGCACGAGTACTTGCATTTTCATCTCATTTCCACGTGCCAGAGCGTTACAAACGGTGTGCATATACAAAGTACATATACTTTCAACGATCTCTCGATGACAGGCTCTCTCGTATGGAGTCGCGAGATAGTACAGCCCGCAACTATAATTTCACTCGGGTAATCGATAACGCTCACATAAATCAATGTCTCTCGATAGTGGGTCAGTTATACGTTCATGACGCGCACACATGAGACACTCGGATCTAGAAAGACCGAAGAGGGGGGAGAGGTAAAAAGACAGATGATGAATAAATTTGATTACGCCCTAATTAAATTTTGGGCAATTTGCAAACTTTTGGGCAATTTGCAAAAGGGTTGGGGTAGGAAACCGGAAGTTCACCAGAAATTTCAAAATTCCGAATTTTAATATTCCGAAACTACAAATCCAAACAAACCCAAACAAATTTCGTAAAGCTTTTGGTGGCATGAGTATTACGAAATTTGTTTGGGTTTTGTTGGCATTAATATTAAGAACTTTGTTTGGGTTTGTTTGGGTTCTGATGTCATGAGCATTACGAAATTTGTTTGGGTTTGTTTGGGTTTTGCTGGCATGAGCTTTCTCAAATTTGTAGTTTATAATATTAGAATTCGTAATTTTTAAAATCTGTATGTTAGAAATCTATTTATCAAACAAACATTTTTAATAAATTGCAATAATTGAATTTACTCAATCGCAAATAAAAATCATTTTGAAAATTGATTTCATTTATTTGTCAATGTTTTTAACTTATTTATAAATAAATAATTTTCGTTTAAATACTTTATTATTACAAATAAAAAAACTAATAAAAAATAAAATAAGTATAAAACAAAATAAATAGTTTATATAATAATAACAACGAGAATAAAAACAACAAAAATTTCGATAAATCCCAACTCTGTCGGTTTACGTTAATGTCAGTATTTTATCAGCTCATTATTCATAACTAAAATAGTTATGAATAATATTTAACAAAACACTGCTATAAATTTAAATTCACTATAATTTATATATTTTTGTTTATTATATTATTGATATAATTATCTGTTTTAAATTAAATACAGAAAAGTAAACAATCGAAAATTATTTCGATAGTCATCCTAATATATATTGGTTAAAATGTGTTTAATAAAATCAATGGAAATAGTGACAATTCGATGAAACCGGAATAACAGGCGGGTACGATTTCACAAAAGACTGGCGAGCTACGTCACATACTTGGAGCTCCTTCTCGGAGGGGTCCGGCTCGAAAGATCGGATCTTTTCGTATCCCTCTTTAGCTCCCTTGCACGCTCGGTAAATTTGCATAAATCTTGTACTGCACGCCTCGAGAGTTTCACACCAGTAACGATTTATATCCGCGTACTCGCGCGTGCTCGTGATCGCATAGAGCCTCCAGCTTTGTGGAGATAAGAGTGAGTGGCAGCGAGAGAGAAAATTGAATATATATATTTACGTTTACTGAACTATGAAATAAGAATTTCATCAAATTATTATCAATTATATAAAAAAAAAACATTTGTTAAATAACGTTAATAAACATATTTTTGTTAAACAATTTATTATTAAACAATAAAATGTTATAATAGATATGTTATATATTTTAAAAAATTGTAAACTGCTTGTATGTGACAGAAATGAAAAGTTTTATGAATTCCATACATAGAAAATTAATAAATTGATAATTAATTAATAAAAACATTTTGATTAATTTATTTATTGTTAACTAATTCTGAATGTTCTTGATTAATATTTTGATACATTTCATTTCTATAAATCTCAATAAATGATGTAATAATAAATGAATTACGAAAGGATCAATCGATGCATTAAAATAAATAACTCAATAATTAAATAACTAAATAAAATTCCATAATTAAATAATTCAACACAAATATATTATTAAATAATGAAATCATTCAAATATTGTTAAGATTTATGAATGAATTATTCATTAATTCCTCAATTCCTCAATTAAATTAATCAATAATTTGATAAATATCTCTCTCTCCATCTCTCTCTAACAGATATCGTTAGTCAAGGGTTACAAGTCTACTTATTAGTCAATCAATTTACAAAATATTTTTTTTTCGGTCAATTTAATACATCCAATTTAGTAATTTAAGGACCATTATTAATACATTATTAACTATTCAATAAATCACGCCTTCCCTTTATCTCTCGCTTAGAGAGAGGCAAAGAGAGACAGATATTTATTGAGGAGTTCGTATAATTTTTTAAATTTAATTTTAAACCGCTAGACGATTCGCATTTGCGTTAACGAGGGCGGGGAATAGAAATCGTTGATCACCCTGGCTGTACAGCGAGCCGTGCGTGTACAGAGTCAATTCAAATGTGCACGCTCAAAGCCGGGAAAACCCTTTCGTTATGTCGTATATGTTTCGTTTTGGCAAAGAGACCAGACAGACAGCCGGCAAGCTCGGCTGTGCAAATAAACGCCTGGGGTGGTACATATCGATCTTTCGAATCAGCGCCACGTTCGCGATCAATCGGTTCGATTATCCGCGTGCGTCGATCCTCCCCCACCCCTTGGCGGCTTTTTTTTATTACGAGGTATGCATTAATCACACCACAATCGAAATCTCAATTTTTTAAAACTATTTTTCAAACACTCATTTTCGGATAATTCCAGAGTGGAAATAATTATTTTTGCAATTAAAGGATTTACTTAATCGCAAATAACAAATATTTTTGGAAATTGATTTCATCTATTCGCTAACATTTTTATCTTATTTTAAAATAAATAAATTGTCATTGAATATTCTTTTAAAAATTATAAATTAAATTTGTGGTAAATGAATGATTTTAATTAATCAATCGTTTATTAACTAAATTAATTAATTTGTATTTTTAGAAATCCATTATTCTTTACAACAATTAATCAGAAGATAATTAATATTGTGGTCAACAAAATGTTGCGAAATGTAGATCATTTTTTTGATCATAATGATATTTATGTGGATTTTTTTTTTCAAATTGAATTAAGAACTTTGTCGTGAAAAATATTGTGAAAAATTGAGGTATTTTATTTGTCATTGTCGTTGAATTTGAAATGATTAATTTCTCAAAACTTGGTTGTATTTTTTTTTTTATGTAATTGAACTTTTTGGCAACAAAGAAATTTGTACAGTGTAGATAATTTTTTATTCACGTATAGAAATTTTTAATTCTTATTATTTACAAAAAGAACTTATCCCATTCAGCTTATTTTATTTATAACTGTAATAAATTTCGATATTACGAGAACCCCATTGAAGGCCCTTGCAGAAAGTGAAAGCGTGAAAAATTGTATTCGCGATTATTATTATTATTATTTTCGAATAACGAAATTCAGAATTAGACCTATGGCGAATTATGAACTCGTGCATTCCGAGATTTCGAAATCTCGTGCTTATTTCTCATTCATGTAAAATCGCCGTATTATCCACTACCTTGATATTTAGGTAATTGGTTTCGCAGCGAATGGAAAATAATTAAATCGAATCGTGGGAGTGTATAATATTTACGTAACAAAGTTCTCGTTCAGCCGATGGATAATCAAGTGCCTCGTACAAATAAATTATTTATCTGCATATAATGATAATAATTTAGTATCACTATTAATTTTACTAAAAATAATCACTATTGTTTATTATTGTGATAAATAATTATGTTAAACTATAATTATTTATCTACCATCTTAAAATTCGTTTTTCAACTCTCGTCTCGTATCACTTAACTGGAACTGTCAAGAGGAGTGGGGAATTCGTGTTTAAATTTAATTGTCATATCGGTGGTTGAATCGATGGTTTCATTGATAATAATTAGTGGTAAGCGAAGGTAATGCCGAGAAGGAAGAGTTATCTCGTATGATCGACGAGCAATTAGCCACGAAAGCAATGAAAACAAAAGATCAAGAGTGGCGAGCATTGCGCGGGGCAGCGAGAGGGGGGGGGGGTGGATTGATACCAGTTTTTGTAATTCTTTACGGGAGCCAAGGTATCCAGTGCCTGTTAATCGAGGCATGAATTCAACGACCTCGATAATTTGCTCCGGGTGTCTCGTGACGTAAGCCAGAAGAGATACGATACGGGAAGATATTCCCGAGAGGGAAGGACGGTAAGAGTAAAGAACGCGTAGGATCTAATTACATACCCTGAAGATGCGAGGTACGCTGCCCATCGCAGCCATAATTAATCGAACGGCTCTGCTTGATTTATGAAGCCCGTTGGCACGGTCGGCAGCGCGGCAAGCATTGGCGCATGCGCGCATGGTCTGAGACGCATGCGTTAGCTACCGCTGAGCACCGCGGGACCGAACACGCGCATGTGCCCATTAACGGCGAACATTTGCGCATGCGCAATTGAGCACACCCCCAAAATTACCAATGATCATTTGCGCATGCGCGTTTGAGCATACCCCAAAATTATCAACGATCATTTGCGCATGCGCGTTTGAGCATACCCCAAAATTAACAACGAGTATTTGCGCATATGCGTCCGATCACAGATCAAACTGACCAGTGAGCATTTGCGCATGCGCGTTTGAGCGCATGACGGAAATACCAGAAAACATTTTTACCCGTTTGGGGTTTAAATTATGACAAGGCACAAAATAACGTCGTGCTGCTAAAATCCTTCGCGTATATCGACGCGATGAAAGCAAACGACTGTGAATCGAACAATTGACGTGTTTCCTTCCAACCGAACTGCAGCGGACCATGAAGTCGTGCTGTAGAATACTTTCTCACATGGACTGTTCTATCGACTATTCACCATTGTTGATCCATGATCTTGATCCCTCTCGATGTTTCGACGCGTCTGGATCTTATATTCTGAGACACTCAGCTCTCTCATCTATTGGATATGCTCCGTGCTACTCAATAAACCGAATAATTGGCATCTGCCCGGCTAGATTCTAGTCACTCCGCATTGCTGTCATTGCGGGCTGATTCAGCCCTTGAGGTGGTCCTCCAGATTTCCGTGGAGAACAATAAGGCCATTGTCGTTTCCTCTTGTGGCAAGACGCGCATTCCTACAGGCAGGGTTAACCGACGCACGGATTCTCCTCACAGATCTTGTTTTCACTCTTCACAGAGGATATTTCACTTCGAAAAATGAAACGGAATGAAACAAAAATCGGAAAACCCACACACCATATTTTTCGATTGTTTTCGAAATATCTTTATAACTTTTTGGGAAAAAGCTCCAAAGTCTCGAAAAAAATTATAAAGTTTGAAAAAATGGATATTTTTTATACTCATCTAATCGGTTGATTTACATATTATTATTTATTCACCGTTATCGTAAAGTATTATTATTTTTTAAAATTCGATATTCATTTTTTTGCTATTATAAAAAAATTTAATAAATAGAATTACAAATTTATAATTACTTTTTATTGTCTAATTATATTATTATTAATAAATTATATTATTTATTATTAATAAAAAATATTTATAAATATTGCATAAAAAAATGTTTCAAAAATATATTAAAAATGATATTCCATATTACAACAAAAAATTCCTAAATTATAGGAATCAGCCCAACTGTGCGGAAACGCGTGTCTCGTTTAAACATCTTTCCGAGGCTTCTCTCTATTTCAAAAGAAAAGTTCGCGTGATACTATCCGTTGAGATCACTTTATCGGGTTTACGTGCCGGTTGATCGAATAAACGTGCACGCGCACGTTTTCACGTTCGGAAATTTATTCTAATCGATCGCACGGAAGTGCGGTGTCGCCTTGATCTATCACGCATGGCATCCGTGAGAGCTGAATGTACAGTTGCACGAATGGTCATTCATGCGCAGGGTTCATGACCAGATCATTAGATATTTCGTTTTCTCGCTCTCTCATTTTTTTAAAATAAATAAACACGGACATAAAATGACAATAGGTAACCATTTTTCCCGCCATGTTTTATTGGGATTAATGATTATTTTTCATAAAAATTAATTCTTCATTTGAATTAAATTCAATTAAATTTGATAAAAATTAATATTTATTATAACATTGTATATTTCGAATATATTATTTAAATGATAAATAATTATATTTGATACATTAATTGCATTTGATAACTGATCAATTTAATAATTAAATACTATATTCAATATAATATAATAATTTAATATAGCGTTATATTATTATTAATTAATCTGAATCAATAAAATTCCAATAACAAAAATTAATAAAATTCTGACCAAAAAATCGGTTTGCTGTTTAGCGATGATCAAAAAAAATCAATGAACATTGAGATAAATAAAAGAGCGATTAAATGAAGAGAAAAAATCGAAGGTCTGCTCCGGGTCTCCTGTGTAGGTCGGCGGCTCCTGCCCGCGCACCCGACCGAGCGTGTAATTACACGATATAAAATGGCACTGCAATGGCTCGCGGGCCTTGGTCCAGTGGTACCCGCCGCGGACATAAATGAGGGAAGAGACCCGAAGAGAATTACAGTAAGACCCCGATTTTCTACCACTTTGGGGAAGCCTTGTTGTATAAGGAAACGGTGGGAGTTTGCACATTCTGAAGGTCATTAACGTCATTAAAGGTCACTGTATGTTTATGGTATTTGTATAATAAAATATTTAATTGTTTTTTATTTATTGTCAAATACTAGGATATATTCTAACTCTTTAATATAGATTAATAAACTATAATTCATAATTACACTAGTAATAATTAGTTAATTGTTATTTAATATAACTTTTAATATATATAAATTAGTTCACTTATTATTTAGCTGGATATATTGGAATAACTAGCAATAACGAACAAAATATTTATAGATCGATGTTAAATAATGAATAATAAAAAATGTATAGTAACTTTGAGACTTCGCTTGATATCTTTTTGGAAACTTTTTTGTTTCCCTTTTTTTCTTCGTTTGATGGAATTTTTAGTTAAGCTTAGTTATTTTCAAACTATTTGCGTATTGCAGTAACTTATGCACCATCAACAATTATTTAAAAATAACCAATTTCTTTTTGAGGCCTCGCAATTTTTCGTGTTACAATTATCGTTCTAAGTGGTGGGTTTCTGTCACTTTCGAGGTCGGGTCGATGTTTTCTGTCATTTTTACATTCGGGTCAATTTTTTCGGTCCGTTTTACTATCGGGTCAATGTTTTCGGCCAGTTTTACGTTTTGGTCGATGTTTTCAGTTGATTTTATATTCGAGCCAATGTTTTCTGTTAGTTTTACTTCCGCGTCGATGTTTTTGGTTAGTTTTACTTTCGGGTCGATGTTTTCGGTCAGTTTTACGTTCGGGTCGACGTTTTTTGTTAGTTTTATGTGCAAGTCAATGTTTTCAGCTAATTTTACATGCGAGTCAATATTTTCTGTTAGTTTAACGTTCGGGTCGATATTTTCTATCAATTTTACGTTCGGGTCGATGTTTTTTTTGTCAGTTTTACGATACTACATCCAAAGTCTGTCATTGGCTCATGGGGGGTATAGTGAAGAACTGCACACGTCCCAACCAAGTCCCTACGGTGAAATAAACAAAATGACGAAAGAAATGAAGGAGAATGAAAAAAATTGAGGCGATGGAAAATCGGGGTCTCACTGTATATCAATGAAAGCACGGAGATATACCAACGGGCCCTCGGATCGGACCACTGGGCGGCAGACGCCGCAGCATCCGAGACTGATTTTATCGGCTGGAGCCTTCGGCTGGAAAATTTTTTCCGCGAACCAGTTAAGGAAGGCCCAAGGTACCCATTCACTGTACGGTAGCCCAACGTTCGCGCGATCCCTTTAGGAGAGGGAAGAACACTCGATCGAATAAAATTCACGAGTGTGAGTAATGAGAGCCACCATCAATTGCGGAGAAAGCTGGTGGAACCGAAACTCTGTTGGTAAGGTAGGGATCAACGAAATTTTGAGAAGCGACCCAAACGAAACCAAAGACAATCAAAAGAACGGAACTAAATTTCAATGAATGCTTTTTTTAATCGTTTTTCAAAAAATACTTCATTTTTATTCGTTGTCGAAAATAATATTTCATGCTACAACTTATGTGGATTTTAAATAAAACATTACGGTATCAAAATATTTAAAAATAAGTAAAGGACTAAATAATATAGATATAAAAAAATAATTATATATGTATTTAAAAATATTAAAATATTCTTAGATAAACACATTTTACATTAATAAAATTTTTATTGTCCAAATCTATTTTTTTTCTGCATTTACAATTTCCCTAATCTCGCGTTTATTGTATTTTTTTTTTTTTATAACGCACTAATTCAAGAATCGCTTTCGTCGTGAATAATAATTGCGGAAATTTATTTCTAACATGAAGAAACCGATTTAAACATGGAAATACCACGATAAAGAATTATTGACTGCGGAACGTTCAAAGGACTTCCATTGCCAAGGTCATATCTCATGGAGAGTATAATAGTGACGTGCACGTAGTGCATATAATAGCCTGATGGTAAGAATGCAACGTTGAATGCTGCGATACAGGACACTCAGCACCAATGGCTGGAGACCCTAGCTGGGACATGCAACGATGCCAAGGAAAGATCCATGCTCGATCAATGCAATGTCCACGATTAATCGAATCCTGGTGGTTACGAGTCATAGCACTGGCCTCGCGTATGAATAATGTACGAAATTATTACCAATTTAAATTTTTCTTTTGTCGTATCGAAAAATATTTATTTTCACTTCTTTTCAATATTTTCAGGAAGTTTAAAAAATTTTTTTTTTCACTTTGAAATTTTGTTTTAATTCTATATTTTCCGTTGCATTTAATAAGAGGATCGTTTGTACAGTGTTATTTATTTGGGAAGCTTTCTATTTTTATTTTATTCTGAATTTTTTAGATGAATTTCTTTTCTTTTTCAATGTAATTTTTTATGGATAAAAAACATTTATAAGTGGATCGAGTGTTGCAATTAGTCAATTTTGGGAAGCCTTAAGTATATTTTTTTGGGAATCAAGTTCTGTTTTTGAGAAATCATCCGTTTAAGTTTCTTCAAGAGCAATTTTTTTTTTTTTAATATAAACGTTGATTGTAAATGTTACTTTGAAGAAATATGAAAAATATTGAATTCTAAAAAATTTAGCTAATCGTATAACTTCCGATTTTTGTATTTCTTCACTAAAATTTTCATTATTCCATTTTAAAAATTAAATGTGGTAAAAAATGATAAGTAAAAAACGAAACGCAACAGATCATTTTTATTTTTCAATTCGGATTCAGATTTCATTCTTTTTTGAAAATGACGTTCTGATTTTCATAATTGTGAAACTTAGAAAAAATTTGTTGTTTTCTTATTTTTTGAATTTTATATACGACTGACAGAGTAAGTTAAAAAATGACCTTACTTTTGAGAGGTCAACTGATGCCATTCTCTTAAATATTTTGCTGCTCCGTACACGTCGTAATTTGCGTATCTCGATTCTTCAAATAATGTATGACGTGTTTCGATTTTTGTTTCTGACGTATTTCTCACATGAGCTTCGAAGTTGAACTTTAAACGGACGTGCCCACTTTAAAGAAAACAAAAAAATACATCAGTATCGTCAGTTTGATTTCTCGAGGAGAACACTTGTATATTTTTGTGGTGTTGGACAATGTAATGGTGTCGTAAAGCGTCCAGTACAGCGAGCTCGTGGTATGAAATGTGTGGCGAGACTTTTTCACGAGAGATTTATCACCTCCAGAGACGTTTTATTACTCCAAGAATATTTTTTTTTTTCGGTAACGCTGCAACTCTATCAGCGTTCCTTCACAAGATTGTAGGCGTATTTGAGTGTCAATTAATAATGTAATTTAACGCGAGCCAATCAACCGATTCGTGCAGCTTTCGAAAAATTACAAAAAATAATGACTGTCGAATCCAATTTAACCAAACAACAATTCCTATACATTAAAAATCCTTAAAATATTTAATGAACAGAGAATCAAAGAATCAAAGCAATAATCAAATGCAGTAACGCATCAACTGAGGTGACGTTTCTTGAGTCCCTGTGTTTTGTATCGAGAGTTTCTAATTTGGGCCTTATTAGGCTCGACGGAAAATCAGACCAGAATAAAAAAAAATTCAAAAAAATCAAATGAGAATCAGATAAATCAGACTATTCGATGGGCTAGTTGTTCAGACATGGGCCCATTCGGAAAATGGGAAAATGGGCCCGTTGTCCTAACAACGGGCCCACTTTTTTTTTTTTTTCTTTGATCGTTCACTCCCCTGTAATTCTACCGTTGCCTTGATCATCGCACATTTGATCCTCGATGGGAACCGATTGTCAAATGCGTCTTGGCAAATACCCTGGTCCGTCACGTCAGAAGGTTCGTTGTCGAGTACGCAATTCCATCGCGTACACGTTGGACCCCTCCGACATGAACACGTGTAAGGACACGTACGTGACGAACGTCTGGGGAATCTCACCTCGGCTTTGACTGCCGGAGTGTTTCAAGCTATCCTAGTGGTTTATCCGTTTCCTGTGTCTGGCTCGCCGCTTGAGGTCATTGCGAAAAAATAGAGGATGTGCTTAGCATGAGTGGAACGACCCGGAGAACCGTGAATGCTTCTCCGCGATGCGGATCCTCGTATACGCGCGCGGACTATCGATACCTGACGGATTGACCCTTCCAGCCTCGGGTCGACGCGAGTGGGCGGCGTCAACGAAGAAACGGAAAAGGAACTCGTGACTCGTTCCCTTCACTGGTCTATCCAACTTTCACAGCTATATTTCTCTCTCCTCTTTCCCTCCTTTCGTATCGCAAAAACATTCTTTTTTCGATAAATTATTCAACCGCAATAAACAATCGTGATTTGTAAACAAAGTTTTATAAATAAATATATACTTTCGAATAATTAAGGTTTTTAACAATTATTAATTATTATTCAAACAATAGTATCATTATTTTAATATGATAACGAACAAAGTAAATCGATGAAAATAAAAAATAAAATACAAAATAAATATAAATAACAATTATTTAAAGATAATGAAATATTATAATATTCCATTATAATATGCAATATTAATCGAAAGTTAATAAACAAATAATAGAAAAGTATATAAATCTAGCATGCGTTATTTCACATATATATGAGAACAAGAATTTTCAAATAAAATATATTTTCATTTAACAATAATTAAGTTTCATATATCTAAGAACGAATCAACGAATAAATAATTATCGTTTTTTTTTCGTCAACAAATACAAATGGATTTAAAAAATGCAGTACGTGAATAATTAATTTTAAAAAAATTCTCGCTCCAATAATAAAAATGTGAATAAAAAATTCATTTAATAAATAATACAACAAATAGATAGCGTGGCTTGTTTGAAGCTTAAGAACGATTAGTACGAGTTGATTATCTCTGTCAGGGCAGCTCTCTTTTTTACACTCGTTCATCCCTCTCACCGTTCCATTTCCTGCTACATCCTTCCGCCTCGCTTCCCTCTATTTACTTCGCTATAACCCAGTCCTTTGAGCCATCATTCCGAAGAGGATATTCCCCATTAGCTGTAGCTTCATGCTTTCCCAGGACTGACAGGGTCGTCTCAGACTAGTCAGCGAAATACGTACCGTGCTGAACTTCCCAGAGTCGTGATACCCTACGGAGTCCCTTCTCTCGAGGTGAGAAACGCGGATTGCATATTTTATGTTCACGATCACGGTTCATGTGGGTGGGTGTTGGATACACCATTTTTCACACGTAACGGTAAATCGAATGAGATTTACTTTTTTTTTCTTGTTTATTTAACAGATTTATTTTTTATTCAGAGCGAGAGTTTTGTGATTCGTTGACTCCAGAAAATATTGGATTTCTTTTTACTACCCCCAATATAAAGTATTCATATTAAATATAGAGTGCGATCACCAATTTTTTCATTTTGCTGTAACTTGTAATGTTTTTTTTTTATTTTTCAAGGTCGTCTTTCTCATTTTTTTTTGTCGAACAATTATACTTTTCGATTGCCTGTTTATTGAAGAATTTCTTTTGGAAATGTAATTTTTAATTTTTTTTTTAATTTAAATTTGGAGATTTGTGAATTTTTTGTTAAAATCTGGATATATTATTTTTAAATTTGATTTTCAATTTGATTTTAATTTTCTTTCGGAAATTAATTGATCCCTCGTCACTAGCTCCACGTTTGAAGCTATCTCTCTCACTCACTTGCTCACTTTCCCTCTCAATCCTCATTTCTCGTACAGTCCATTTTCGCGTCTGCCTTAATGGACCATTAACGAAGACCTCCACCTTCACTCGTTAAAAACATTTTTTTAATTTTGTTTCAATTTTTTTTTTCATTGTACGGATAATTGAAAGAAATGTCCGGAAGGATGAGGAGAGAGAGAGAGAGAAAGCGAGCGAGAGCACTCCCATTGCGACTTTACGACTCCAATGCAAAATAATATCGCGCGGAATTACTGCGGAGTTGATTTACGATCCGGCACGGTATCTCAGGCCCTTATTTTCCATCATTACGAGTTTCCCGGAACCCTCAATTGGACACAACATTTCGAAAATGGAAAATAAACTTTTTTTTTAATTTTCGCGCTTCTTCCGTTACTCGTATTTTCAAGTAAACCCAAACGAACCCAAACGGAGTGTCAATTAGGTATTCTATTTTGAAAATCAATATTCATTATTTGAAATATTTTAATTCCTTCGAGGACGTATTTTCAAAATTCAAAATATTCAAAGAAACCCGTAGATTCAATGTTAGAAAAATTCAATTAAACCAAATTACCAAAATTTGAAAAAAAAAGATCTGCGAGACTTCTATGCCCTATATTGAAATAATTAAACGAAACTCGAATTATCAATATTTAATAAACAAATAAACAAACATCTACTTAGACTTAGAAAAATTAGGAAATGTAAACGAACTTGTTTTTCCAAAATTTAAAAATCCAAAGAAACTCGCATTTTCGAAATTTAAAAGATCCAACGAAATTCGTATTTTCCATATTAAAGAAAACCCAACAAACTCCTAATTTCAAAATGTAAAAATGAAAACAACACGAAAACAACCTAAAAGGAATTTAAATAAGTTGCTACAAAAAAAAGACATTTTTGAGATTAGCGTTTCGAGAGTTTTTGATAGAGCGAAAAAGCGTTCGGAGCAAAACAAAAAATAGGTTCGGTTTTGTGAGCTGTGTGGTCGCTGGAACGGAAATATACCGGATAGACCGACGGACAAATTTTGAATTTTCTGCTGGCTGAGCGAGGGGCTGACGAAACCGTCACGTAGTGGTTGTCAGGCGGAAATTCCTGGCAGATTTATAAGTTCGTCGAAGTCCAGAGAATAGAGTTGGCAAAGGGAGTGCAGCTGCGGCCGTTTATTCGCGTCCTTGTTCTTGTTTTTTTTTATGATATTACTGTTGGCGCGTGCCAAAGATAACGCGATTCGGTGCTCCGGTCATGGATAGCGATTCGTCTTTTTGGAGCCTCCTCGCTTCCCCTTAAAATAACGATTACATCCGGTCGGCATCTTGATCGTTTTACATTTTTTTTTGAACACGTCTATACCGGCGAGATAAAAAAAAACTATCGGTATCTTTGATATCTGCAAAAGTATGTAATGTTGACCTACCAAGATTCAAAGGTCACCGATGTTCATTTTTCAATTTTTTGTGAAACCAGAAAATTTGAAAAACTATTCAAACGCATACAACGATGTACAAGCTCATTCAAGGTCGTTAAAGGTTGTCCAAGGTCACTGTGGAAGTCGATGATAAAAAGTATTGGCTCGATGGGAAAGGTCACGACTACGAAAGCTTTTTGTAAACGGCAAGCGACTTTAAGCACTTTGGATGTTTTTTAATTACTTCGAATGACCTTGTAGCTTGTACCCTTCAATTTTGTACAATACGACTAGGGTTTGTTTCGGTTGCGTCGCCGCTCTCAATTTTTTTGTGACTCTCAAAAATATTGAAAAGGCTGTTCATCGACGAAACACCCGGTATGTTCTTAATGTACAGCTGCGTTATCCCTTTGATGCTCGACAGCTATTTACCCCCAACCCCTTCTCCCTTTTCCTTGTCTCGTTATCCAAGATCTTCATCTTCGGCGTTCTAAACTGGTGGTAATAAATGTCCAGAGAACACGGTAAAGGCTTGCAGAGCCTTCCTCGCCTCTTCAAGAACTTGAAGGCATTTGGGGCTTGGAGTGTTTCATCTAATGATCAGACAAGCTATGAAGGACACGTGAATGCCATTCAGATCCACAGAGTTATCCGATGTGCAAGATTTTCATAATCACTCGGAGCTAATTTTTTTCGGTCAATTTTTAATTTGATTTTCCAAACGATAAAAAACACAAAACGTTATAACTTTTGAACCATCGATAATCGGGCAGTTACGTAAAGGACCATTTTTATTAGAAATGATCAACCACGTTATCGTACGAAGTTTGAAAGTTCGTTTTTTAGACACCCTGTATATTTACATACCGGGCGACAAAATAGAAACTGGGGACTCCTTGAAATCTCGTAGAAATATTGATTTGGGAAAAAAAAGTTTGAGACAAAAGTTGAAGGATTTGACGAAATCTACCTTTTGGTTATTATAGTTTTTTTGTTTAGGCACTGGTGTTGCTGATAATCCTTACTTTTTGAGCACTTGTGGAACTATTTTTAAAATGGATTTAATGATCTAGGTCGACGTTTTTAATCAATTTCAGGACGTATGTCACGTCAATAAATTGATTAAATACAAGTGGTAGACAAATTCTCCTTCTTTCTCCATCTCTGTTAAAATCTCGAAATGTTTCGAGTCCGAGTTGGAGCTCCCAAAAATATCGATAATCTAACATGTGCATCCGGGGATTCAGTGTGGCCTCTACTGGTGTGGCTTCCAACTGGAGCAGCACTTTAAACTCTTTTGCGCGATAACTAATGGCTCGTTGCTACTACGCTCTTCAACCATAATGGAATAAATGGGGTGAAGAGAAGAAAGAAGAAAATTCCATCGACCGTGAACCCGAAACACTTTTGGAAGCTTCGATAAGAGTGATGACGTGATGGTCATTAGGTGGAGCTCTGTTATCCATATATATTGGACCGTTATTTTTCTAAGTCAATCTTCTTTGAGGTTTTATCGGAAGAACCGTTGAACAAAAATTTAATACAAAATCGGAGAAAGCCAAAAATAAATAAATTTTTTGTTATAAATTAATTCTTAACAAAGTAAATTTTCCACGCTGATATGAATGAACTCAGAATTTTACCGCCGAATCATCATTTCAAGAAACGACATCAATTCCGAGACACCCTGTATTCATATCCGGTGAATTCTGCCCGAAGCTTCACCACTTAACTTTATTTCTGTAGAAATAAATCTTAGCCTGATCCCAATTTCCACCGACTCATCCACCCTGGAAGGATAATACGTCAGTAAAAGCACTTGAATTTCAAGCACCTCATCTCACTCGCCCGAACTATCGGGAATTATTGTTAGCGTCGTTCTTGGTATTTTTAATTCTGGTTCTCCTCTTGATAACAAGCCGTATGCGAGTATTTCGCACTTTGCCGGATGTTGCATTTAACGGCTTTGTGAGCCACAACATCGAAGTGCTTGTATATGAAAAGATTTTGTTAATTCATATAGATCAGATGTTTCAAAAGAAATGACCCGTTGGGCGAAAAAAGTCAACAATCTACTTCAGAATTGTTGGAAATTCCTTTTCATCGCGTTTATTCGTTAAAAATGATTTGTTTATTAATGTATAAACAATCGTAAATTTGTTAGATGATATTGTATAATGCATAATTTATGATTCATAAAAGATAGTTTGTTTATATAATGAACAATGTTGGTGTAATTATATATTGGATATTTGTGTAAATGTCAAAATGACAAGGCAGTTTTGAAATGACACTGGGGAATTTTTACACATACGAAAAGTAGAACGCATGAAAAATAGAACACTGACGTCCGAGTTCCCTTCAGCTTGCCCGCAAAGCTGTCGTTCGTGGATTCCTACTACGTTATGCCGTTCTGTGCCGTGTCTACAACAAGCCTGGCCAGAAACATTCCGCAAAACCCCTATTTCCGTCATGTCAACAAATATACAAACGATTGATCAGTCTCGGAAAGCAACTTCCGCGAGTTCGTTTTTGCGAGTCTAAGAAACGGATCATTTCCATGTTTTTTTCAGTGAAGTATAGACAGAGTTAACCTATTTAACTCGTATACAAGCCGCCCACAATCATAAAAGAACAAGCAACAGTTTAACATATAGAAAGTTCGCGAAACGTATCGAGTCTTCGCGGAGCGTAAAGGTCTTATAATTACAAGACGAAAAGTCCTTTGTCATTTTGCTCTACAGCCAAGCGTTGCTGAGATATCGATTGAAAAGTGTCAGCCAGTCAGATGCGCCAGCACGGATACTGGGTGGAGCAGCGTTCAGCCAAGGAGCAGGCGCGCCCCACCTGCGCCGCGCGTGGAGGGGAGCCAATCAACGGCCTACCTCCGCCAACATTAATCAGTAGATATCTCAGCAACGGTGCATCCAAACGAAAAATGGACAAGGACTTTTCTCATCAGAATTTCATATTCTATCGATTTACCAACACGCTATTGCATATTCCTTGTTTCTCGTGTTACACACTGTATAAGGGGAATAGAAACAGGACACAGCGAATAGAGGAAGAAGAGCGGAGTGTGCTCGTATTATTATGCGAGCTTGTGAGATGTGAAACCACAGTAAGAGGGGTTTGAACGCGGACGAGACGAGCCTACTAACTGGTAAGACTATAAATCAGCGTATTTCGGTATCACGGAAGCTTGAGTCCTGCCTGTATTTATATAACCCAGCTAAATGATTAGCGGTGTGCGCGAGTGCGGCCACGAGACCAGACAGTCTTCTCTGCAATGGATACACGCTTCTCACAAAAACCATCTATATCCACGCGCAGCACGCCGTTAGTCGCGTGTATAAGATGGATCAGGCAACATCAGCGAACACTTTGTACACGAAAAATTTTCACGCGTCTGCTGCATCCACCGCATTCGCGATACACGAGACCGATGCAATATCTTGAAATTAACTATGCTGTACGAGAGCAATGCATTTCGGTATAATACGATACAGAGACTAGCTTGAATTTGATAGCGAGCCAAGTGTGGTGTGACGTGAAATCTGACGCATCGTGAAACCGGTAGGATATATATACATATATATATATACATATATAAAATTATCTAACTTTGTGTCCAGATTCATCTCGTCGAGGGTCATCTTCGGATCTTACAAGAACTTTAAGGGGTACCTCTGTATAACAAAGCCGAGTGATTTTAACGTTTTTTTTAATCGCTTATCAATATTGACATTTAATTTCACAAAATTCTTTAAGGTGACACACTTTTCGATTAATTTAAAATTATCATCCGCCAAAAATGCTATTTTTTCCAAACCATCACTAAAATTCTTATACGTATGAAATCCATACGTGAAGTACACTGTATTCTCCAGCGGAGCATTGCTTCCATCATAGATCCTAGATTTTCGCGATTTTTAATCGTAATGTACGATCGATTTTTAATTTCATTCGGCGGGTGACTGGATAAAGTTTAACCAGGTCTATCTTCGGAATATACGGCATTACCGCGATACTAATTATAGAGAGTAATTAGTGCATGCAGTCGCGACGACTATTCCGGTGCATCGCTCGGTCGTTGGGAAAAAACGACACGAGAATCAACCCGGTAAGTTCAGAATTAGTAACCGAAACTCTTGATACACATTGCTGTAATTATTATTATCATTTTTGATATATTACTGTATAATTATTGTATAATAATAAAAAAAAGTAAGTATAATTGTTATTTTTTATTGTTTGTTGTTCTTAAAATAATAATAATTCTTATTGTTTTTATTATCGATATTACTGGTATTATTTTATTGTTGATATTGATAATATTCTTCATATATAATATTTGTCAAAAGGGAAGAAGCTTGTACGACCGGAACAATCATAAAAAAATAATTTTTTTATAATAATACATTTTGCAATAAAATATTAATAATATTATATTAATGATATACATCCATACCCACATATTATTATATAGATTTTTTAATAACTTAAGAAAAGTTGTGTTCGTAAGATTTTATTGAATAATTTTAGAAATTTTAGAGTTACGTAATTAATATACCCGATTTGCAAATAAATCAATCTTGCACCGCCTCTGCGTATATCCGAACATCTCCGTGGTTTTTTTTTTTTAAACATTGTTTCCACCCACCCACTTGTGCTTTTCTTTGGCGGTTTCCCCCCCCCCCCCCCCACGAAATCTTCCCTGGGTTGTTGCACAGCATGACCACAGCGTGAGATCTGTCAGACCTGTTGAAGATTGGAGTATTTCCAACCCATTCGGCAATTGTGCATGAACTGAAGATTTTCGACTCGTACGACTTCGAGGACGGTCTATTAAATACGAGGATAATTCCAACCAATACACCGGTTATGTAAGATTACGCGAACACCAGAGCTTTCTAAATCGATAACCAATCAATTATTGGGGGTCGATCCCGATCATCGATCCCAAAAAATCGAACCCAAAAAACAGTAAGTATTTTCCAAAAACTAACATTGGACGTATGGCGACAAAATCCCTTGGACGAATACAGGGTGACATTTTTCGAAAATCTCGTTTACAAAGTTTACACAGGGTTTTTCTTGTTATGGTGTTTGGTATTTTTAGAATTTTATTTTTTCAAATATATTAACAGCAGTCCTTCTATTAAGTATCATAAAAAATATATAATTAAGGGGTTGAGCTGTTCCAATAATTTTCAAATATTTTAAATGCTCCGAACTTACATTTTTCAATATTATAATAGTGTCCCAGCCCCTTGAGTATAATGAAATTATGATACTTAAGGAGCTACTCTCATCTTTCGAAAAATCATTTATAAAATTCGTTTTTCGTTTTATTTCCTATACTCGCGTTTGTTTGACGAATAACATACTGGTTTCAAAAATACGTTAAATTGGTATGTTTGTGTTTGTCACCCGGTATATATGTAGATGTAAGACGCACGAGTCGTTCTCGTTAATTAGAGGATGTTATCTCGCACGCGCCATCGCAAACCTGTACGTGACTGAATATTAGTTCTGGTTATATTTCTATATATAACCAGATATATATATATATATATATATATAATCGAATTAAATTTAAAAATAATCGTAAAATAATTTAAACAATAAAAATAAATTCATGTGAAAAATGCTTCTCAGGAAAAAGCTGCTTTTACATTTTTTATTCGAATAAACATAAGCCAATATATAAAAAAAAATTATAAAGGGTCTACGTGGGAAATTGGAAAATATGAATATAAATATATGGAAATGCAAAGGATCCCTAAAAGCGTCCACGTTTCTCAAAATTGTACTGACTGTTTTCGTAACCGGTACAGAGTCAAAAAAAGAAAAAAAAACAAATAAATACAAAGACTGGAAACATAAAGTTGAAAATTCCAGGTCGGTCTCGAAATCGTAAATTCTCCGTAAAATCGTTATTCCTAAATGTGCATGTGTGTGCTCGATTTTTAGAGTACCCGAAGGGAGAAAAGGAGAGAAAGAGAGAAAGACGAGCTCTCTCTTTAAAGAGCGCCGTGAGGCCTTTTGTCCAGACGATACGTGCAGTAACTTCTCGTTTCTCGAGCAATAAATTGTTAGTACGACAGTCATGTACAGGGTGCATCCGTCTCCCTCGTTACTCTCGCTTTCCAATATTTATTTATTTACGTTTTTCTTCATCCTGCTCCTTCTCTTTAATTTTTAAATAAAACGAAGTGGACAATACCAATTGCATTCACATTTCAATAATTACCCGACTAAGCTCATTTTTAATTTTTTGATCTTTTTAAATTGCCATTCAATATATAAGAACATTTTTTTATGGCTTGAAAGATTTTTAAGATTGAGAAAATGTTCATTTTTCTTTTAAATAATTGATCGATTAATTTTTTCAAGCTACTTATTTACGAATTTATTTATCAAATGATAAAATTATTTGGTGTTATTATTCGGCAACGAGAAAAATTATTTTTTTCTCTTAATCGATTAATTTATTGATTTGTTAAATAATTGTTCATTTATTTATGTACTCAGTTAATTATTTATGCATTTATATATTTACTTTCTGAAATAAGCATACAAATTTGTTCACATTCTTCGGAAAATAGATTTTTCTTCTAATTGATATATTCATTATATTTTAATAATCGCTTATTTAAATATTTAATTTATGTTTATTTCACTATATGTTTAATTAACAATGTAAAGTTATTCAAAACAGGTAAATATTGTATCTGTGCGTTGTAGCTTCTGGCCTGAGTCTTAATGGAATGGAACGGACGTACGCAATGTGATTTTGAGGTTAGGTCGAACGATCGACTATTTAACTGTCTTGTTTTATAGGAGAAGGACACATGGTAGTTCACGAATGACAGCTAGGAATAAAGTTATGAGCTCGCTAATGTTGTGCTTGAGACCGTTAAGACAGTGATGGAATCGTGACTGACCCAATTGCAGCCTGTATCATGACACGTTGCTTGCCTTGTACCACGAAGCACTGACATTTCATGCGTGTGCCACATTTTCATTCTGGTGATCGAGAATCATTAAAATCGCCTGACGTGAAGATCTAAGACGAGGATTAAGGCAATTGCTTATAAACGGGGTCGGCATAGTAGAAATCCGCGGGATCGAGTTACCCCGGTCGGTAACTGTATCGACAAGTCACCTTTAAGGCATGACGAAAGCGCCTCCGTCCACTTCGAAATTTATAAACCACTATTCTGTCAAACGGCTGAACCAATCGGTACGAAATTTGTTGTGTGCATTCAAGACGATGGCATCGAGGGCCCCCCGGTCGCCATTTTGGATAAAAAAGTTTTATAGTTGAGAAATCGCGGTTTAAACCGTTTCAACTATCTCTGTCCCACTTCTGTGTTACCTGGTAATGTTCGTCACGCCCTTAAGATATTACTAAATCAATATTAAAAATTGCAAAAATCCTTGAAGTATCGGGGTTTGATAATAGTTATTTATAAAGTTATCAGGAATTCTGAATTCACAAATTGAGAAGAATATTCTCGATTTTTAAATCAGTAATATAAATCTACAAAATTTCAAAAAATTTGTAAGTTTTTTCATCGTCAAAATCGATCCTTCAATTATCAACTATTTTTAGAATTGTGCAATTCTAATTTGTTTAATTCAAAGAAAATATATTTTGTCAAATTTGTTATGGCCCACTTTTATATCGAATTCAAGCTCGTCTCAAATTTATATTCCTGAGAAACCGAAACGAATTTACAATCATTACTCAAACAACAAAAATGGGAATAATAATAATAAATAATATTCATAATATTGGGGAAAGACCATTAGTGCATTCACGCACGTATTTCCGGGTATGAATATTTATTCGTCCTCGTCAACGTGTTTGGGTCCTCACTTAGAAATTTTCACAAATAAATAGTTCGCATTGCCCGCAAATTACTATGATGCATATACCCAATTATATTCTGCATCACAAACGTTCGTACGAGGGTTGCATGCCTGACGAGAGCTTGAGCGATGCCCTCGACGTCTCTTATTTCGAAATAATAATTCGGTGAAAGGCTTCGATGTTCTCTCGCAACGATGAAAAGAGCCACTTAGACTTACTGCTCAATTATCGTTGGATCGAACTTTTTCGAAGCAAAGGAAAAGCGTAATTTCACTTGGGTATCGTATTACGATTTTTAATATCTTATTATTCATTTATTCAATTTACATTATTCATCTTATTATTTCATTTATTTAATTGTTTATATTTGTATGTATACTTTAATTACATTTATTCATTGTCGCAATTTGATATAAAATCAACGTTGCTTCACCGTAGATTTTATAAAATGTAATAGCGCTCAAGAAATACAATACTAAACGAAAATAAAATCGTGAATAAAATTGGTTACATTCTTACTCCATTGTTTTTTCTTTTTTCCTTTTTTAGTGGAGTTTTCCCAAAAAAGCCAAATCCAATCATCAATCTGTAATATATTTTATATATTTATGAAGAAAAAAATGTTATGATATATCATTGATATATAATAATATATATTGTATGATATTATAATTATTATTATATTATTTTATAATGTATATTTTATAAAGAAAAATTTTTATAAAATATTTCCTAACCATATTTTTAAAAAACAGCCAAACGACCAAAAAATACATTAAAAAATACATTTATAAATTACATTTAACACGCAAATGAATTTTTTTGTCTCGTTTGGTTGTTCTCTAAAAATATGTTTATCAAATATTTTATACAAATTTTTCTTCATAAATATATAAAATACATATTTATTGTTAATCAATATTATCATTATTGCTGTTATTGATGACATTATTTATTATAACATAAATATTAATGTAATCTATTAATCATAGTAATAATAATAATTTTCATTATGTTATTTTCTGCATATATATAGATATATATATATATATATATATATATATATATATCTACAAATATATTCGTATATTTAGGCATATTTATAATGTTCATTAATATCTTGCCGAGGGAGATAAACGAGGACGGCCCTAATAATTAAGGGGGCTCGAGCTAACATCCCGGACAGCTGGGTATATCGTCCGGGGCCCCAACGTGTAAATAATAATGGGCAACCTTTTCCGCGGTTGAATTGGGCTAGGTCGCGTAGGTCGTTGAAGACATTGGTGAATTAGGTTAGGTCGAGCACAGTTCGATAGGGTTTGCGCAATGGCACACGATGAGGCGCGGGTAAAATTGCCGCGGGCGTAACTCCCCTCAGGATCACAGTTTCCATCGAAGATAATCACAGCGATGAAAGCAACGACATTGCTAAGTATCGGGTCTGCGGGCTACGTGGTAGTCTAATACCCGTTGCGCAATATTTAAATTGTCGAGCCTCAAAAATTGATTTTCCGTTTATAGTAATTATGGAACGTCAAAATTCGTGAGGCAGCTTTAGTGGATTTTTTAAAAGATTTTTTATCCTAGAATTTTTGGTTTCAGGAAATATTACGTAGAATGTTTTATTTTTTAGAATTTTGGACTTCAGGGAATTTTTTTACATTTTTGTATTTCAGAAAGCTTTTTCTAGAGTTAAAAATTTTTTTCCGAATTTTAGGATTCGATGAATATTCTTTTTTTAGATTTTTAGGCATGTTTAGTTTGTTTTTTAGATTTTTGGAAATTATAGGCTCACGAGACTTTTTTCAAATTTTGGGGCTTTAGGGAATCTTTTTTTAGAACGTCTGTTCTCACTTGTGTATTCTAGAAATTTTAATTTTTTTATTTTAGCTTTTGATGATTTTTTAAAGAACTTTTCTTAGTTTTCTGATTTTTGGAAATCAGGAGATAGTTCTTTGTCTGATCTCTAATCTGAGGCTTCAGATCATTATTTTGAATTATATTTGATAAACGTGGAAAATTTGGAAACATTTTTTGAGGAAACATTTATTAATGGTCGATAACTTTCGAAAACCTCGGTATACCGCTGACATTGCGATATTGTTCAATCGAGCGAAAAAAAGATTGACCGCAGCCACGGAAATTCCCAAGGAATCTCCCTTATTGTACATTCATTGTAGACGATCAAGAGAGAACGGAAACGGGCGCGCATGTCGAGAGTGTAAGCTTCGAGTAAGTGACGCAAGGATTAAGTGCTCGACGATCCCCCGTTTCTCGGGGCGATAAAAATTCCACCAATGTTCACCGAGGTCTTTTGCGGCCGAAATCGAACGCCTGACCATTTAATAGCCCCTCCTCCGAAACTCGCCGACTCGTGAATTCAGGTGTGCTGACACGAAGGATCGCAAATTCTACACTTAGAATTTTTTTTTTTTATTTAAATGTTTTTTTTCTTTATCGATTTTTCGGTTTTTTTATTTTTCGATTTACTGATTTGTTGTTAATTATTTCTTTACGTTACTAGTTTCCTAATTTCCTCATTTTTATATAACTTAGATTAATGTTATTATTGGTTTACTAATTGTTTTATACATATCCCGGTTTATTCATTTTTTTTTACTCATTTTCCAGTTTTACGAATTTGAACCACCTAATTTTTTAACTCACTGATTAATCGGTGTATTAATGTTTCAATTTTCTAGTTTTTCGCGTTATTTATATTTTAATTTTCTGAATTTTTGGTTCTCTTTAATTTCAGTCTCTTTTTTATCAACTCACTAATATATATACTCTAAATTATAATTGGATCGTTAAAATAATATGTAATTCAAAATTACAACGATGTCATTATAATCATACATCACGAAAGATTATAAAATAACAAAATAATTGTTATTACTTATCAATTGTTAAATAAAAATTAAATAAAACATTGAATAACTATTAAAAAAAAAACAGAATTGTTTTATAATGAATAAAAATAAGAATATGAATGTTTTTGATATATATATATATTTATATAAAAAAACAATGAAAAATCGATAAATTATAGTTCTTATACACAGTGTCCCAAAAGTTTTGAAAACGATTGAGCAAAGAGAAAAAAAAAGTTCACCCATTCGATTTGGCAACGAATCAACAGTAGCTAGAATCACGTGCTTCGAACTATCACTTTTGAATATTTTATTGAAAGACCAACGATTCTTCGCCGGCACAATACACGACGAAAAAATTCACGTTTCATGGGAATTACGTTTTGCCGGTCTCGGCTACATGCGAGTCGAATTCTGCGGCGAAGAATTTGCGGTCTCGCATATTTAAAGACGGAAGGGATAAGGATACGAATTTTTTTCGTCGTCTTTTTATTTATTTTTTTTTTTTTTGTGATGTGTGGGGGCAGGAGTTGCGGGAGGGGGGGGGGGTTCTTTAAGGGCGTTCGATCTGGCCAAACAATGATGGACAAATTAGGGGCGGTAACGTGGATACGTGCCACGACGCGGAGTTACTTCTTCACGAGAGAGCGAGATGTACCTCCGGAGGATATGTTAATTTTGTGAGAGTTCCGTGACCGTGAACGCCTTCCAATTATCGAATAACTTAGTACGGCGAAATCCATGTCGAGTTCGTCTAACCATTTTTTTTTAGTTCGAAATCCATTTTTTTTATAACATTTTATTTAACTTGACTTTGTGTGATACGCTAAATTGAAAAAAATTATATTTTTGCTACTTTCTGATTAATCGAAGCTCTCAACTTTTAAAAAAATTCATTTATTGAGGACTAAAAATTTGAAAATATGATTTATTTTACGCAAGTATTTTTTAACGATGAGCTTTTATTTCAAGAGCTTCATAGTTTATTGTCAATTTATAAATATAATATAAAACATTATAAGATAACGAAATTCTTGTTATGAACTACACACACACACACACACACATTTTTTATTTATTTTTTTGTTTAATTTCATTAATGAATTTTGAATTGATTTTATTTACTCATATGCCAAATGTTTATTAAATTATTGATTCTCGTATTTATTATAAAAATGATTAATATTAATTTATAACTATTAAGTCAACTTTGTAGGAAGTGATCTTGAATTTTTAAATCTACGATCTTTTGATCAGCGACGGTCGAGCTGCAAGAAATTAAATACAAGTTTAAAAATAAATAAAATCTTGAAAATTGTAAAATAAATATGAATTGATTTTAGATCATTTTGAAATATAAAAAATCTTGAAAATTTTGAAACAAACAAAAATCTTGTAATACCTCAACTTTTTAGTTGGGGTATTTCAAGATTTTTTTTTAAATCCTAAGGACATTTTAAAATTGCCTTTTAACAGGGAATTCCCCATATGCGCGTATTGTCGTCTTGAAAAAAAAAATGGACGAACGAAGAAAAAAAGCCGAAAGGAAAGCTCTGGAAAGAAAGAATTGGCAACGGGGAGTGAAAAGAGGCCTCGGTTGCCGTGAGCAATCAATTTCACTCAACCTGTCACGCGTTAACGTCTAATTAAGTACAAAATAATGAAACCTTACATTTAGAACGGGAAACGTGATTTGCGAAGTGTAAAAATGAGCAAGGTGTGAATGATCCGTCTAAAACGCAAATGGGTCGACGTGAATATGAAATTCGTTTAGAACTTTAAAAGGTAAAAAAAAAATTCCAAAAAGTGCGAAATAATGTTCAACAAGAGTTAAAATAATTATAAAAAAATATTTTTTGCAAATATTTTCGAAACGCTTGGAAATTTTTTGAGAATACTTTAGAAATTCTTTTCATATTAGGGCGAAGAATCGTGGCAGGACAATTGCCGAGCGCTCAACATGGGCGCGTGTTTGTTTATATCGTTCCGAGCGAAGCGTGGAGAAAAGACGCGCGTAGTTTC
>JAPYZI010001861.1:0-28465 GCA_030523105.1 Ophioninae sp. A BG-2022a | reverse complement strand
GAAAAATCGCTAAAAAAAACGCAAAGGGGTATGTATGGAAAAATTTGCAAAAACCGATGGTCCGACTTTGAAATTCTGCCAAAAATCGAAAAATTATCGTATATTAATGATTAAAAAAGCAATTTGAAGAGAAAATCATAACGAAGAGACTGAGCGCAAAGTGGAGTCCCAAATCCTAAAGGAAAAAAAGTTATCGATGATTCAGTGAAAAAACGTATTTTGCCCAAAAATCGAAAAAAATTTTTGATTTTTAATATTTTTTTTATAGGTCCATCTCGATGTAATTTGATCCCCTGAACACGAATCTACCATTAGATTCCCCCGAAACACAAAATTTCTATGAAAAAATCGTAAAAAACTTCTAAAATAACGATTTCTTTTGCTGTGTGCAGTGTTTTCGATGAAAATTCGTTGATATTCGTAATCAGCTAAAGATTTCCGATTAAATATACCTTCAACACTTTTAAAACAGAAAAAAGTTCGACATTCCCCGGCCACTTTTCCGGAATCTCAGAAATCACGAAATTATCAAAGGTCGTGGGGCGAGCCTCTTATATGTGTATGCGAGTATCGGTTGTCACGCGTTCATATACGTGTTTGTTTTCGTTGGGACGAAACTACGCGCGGCTTTTCTCCACGCTGGCTCGGACGAATCCACGCGTACATAAACACAGACGCGTTCATATACATGTTTGTTTTCGTTGGGACGAAACTACGCGCGTCTTTTCTCCACGCTGGCTCGTACGAATCCACGCGTACATAAACACAGACGCGCCCATGCTCAGTGCAAATCTTCAAAATTATCATTAGCGACGCGACGAGGTGCCGCGTCGACAGTTTCCAGCGTGTTCGTCATTCCCGTGATAAATGTATTTTGAAATTTCTATTTAAAATTACACGAAACAATAATATCAAATAACTATATAATTATATTTCGTAATTTCAAATGAATACATAATTTAATCGATACCCAAAAAATGCATACTCAATTAATTATCATATAATTTCACGATTACCACTGATATCAATAAGCGATAAATAAAATATCGAAAAAACTAAAGAAACGATCGACTCGTATTTCGAACGTGAAAAATTGAAGGTGGAAGTTTGGCTGAATCGGGTTACGGACGCGATGCGTCGAGCCGTGAGGTACCACTTCAATCAAGCGGTAACCTCGTACGACGAGAAACCCCGAGAACTGTGGATACTCGATTACGAAGCTCAGCCAGCACTGTGCGGCACTCAAATATGGTGGACGACGGAAGTGAACATGGCTTTCGCGAGGCTCGAGGAGGGTTTCGAAAACGCCTTGAAGGATTACCAAAAAAAGCAAATCAACCAATTGAACGCTCTGATTGCGGCGCTCTGCGGTGAATTGACCGAAAACGATCGTCAAAAAATCATGACGATTTGTACGATCGACGTTCACGCCCGTGACGTAGTCGCCAAACTTATCTCCATGAAGGCCGATAGCGCTTCCAGTTTTCAATGGCAATCGCAGCTCAGACACAGGTTGGTCGAACATCCTAAATTTATTGCTCTACCAACTAATAAAACCCTCAAAAAAACATCTTGAAAATTAGAAATTTTTTCTCTACGCATTAAAAAAGATTATTTTCAAATTCTTTTGCAATTGATTTTTACGTCGATTAACAATATTGTATAATCAATTCCAAGAAAATATAATAACTATTCAAGAAATTATAAACAATTCAGTGAAAACTCTTTGAAGGTCGAAACGAATGTTTTTTTTCTTGCGATAACAAGACTGCTCTAATTATTTATATTCTGTAATAACATTTTCAATGTCGTGAGTTCTCATTTAATTCGCGGAAAATTAGTTGTTCTACGACAAAAAATTTACAAAAATAATGAATAGAATTTTTGTTAAAATATTGAAGTAAAGTTAATATAATAATATTAACCAAAATAATAGTCACAACGAAAAAAAAAAACAGTAGGAAATTGAGTATAAAAACTTCTATTATTAATTGCTTTTTCAATAATATTGATAATTCAACAAAACAATCAAACAATTAATCAAACAAACAAAAAATTAAGTTTAATATCAAAATTACCATTACTTATTTGTGCATTAATAATATTGTCGCAGTTCATAATATCACGGCGAATTATTTATCGTTCGTTTTTTTGATGACGATAAAATAAAAAAGTGAATTTGTCTCGGACAGGTGGGACGACAAATTGGGCGACTGCTTTGCCAACATATGCGACGCTTGTTTCACTTACGGATACGAGTATCTCGGCAATGTACCCCGTCTCGTGATAACACCATTAACGGACAGATGTTACATAACACTCACACAATCCTTGCATTTGGTGATGGGTGGCGCACCCGCGGGTCCAGCCGGCACAGGAAAAACCGAAACAACGAAGGACCTCGGTAGAGCCCTCGGACAAATGGTCTACGTATTCAATTGTTCGGAGCAAATGGACTACAAGGTACGCGGTGATTAATTGCTCGGATTCGTCGAGCGATTCGCTTGATTGGTATTCCCCCAAAAACACGATATTCACGGAGCTCAATAACGATACTTTTTCGTCGTTTCGGAGCGTCTCGGATAACAATTCGTTTTTTTCGGACGAGATATTCTAAAAAAAACAGATTTTTTTTTCATCCGTTTGCGACAAATACATTTTTTGTTTTTATGAAAAAAAAATTTGTAATGAAAAATAACATCATGATACTAGAGCTGAAGTTGATGTGGAACTCCTAAAAATGATTGAAAATACTTTGTCAAAAAATCTGAAAGCAATTTGAAGTCCGGTAGGTTTCATTACAAAAAAAATACTAATACATTTTTGTAATTTATTTTCTACTAAACTAAATTCTTTTTCACGATCGATCATGGGACAAAAATCACGGAGTTGAATCTTTAAACAATATGTATATAAATATATTTTTAAACAATATATGTACGTTTGAAAAATATGTTTTTAAACGATACACATATTTTTTCAATAACCCTAAAAAACAGAGTTAGAAAAACAATTATGTATCTCGTTTAAAAAGATATTTTTAAAACATACATATATTGTTGAAAATATTATTATATTAAATATAATTAATGCAATTTAATATAATATTAAAATCAGTGAAAAATATAATAATCATAGTATTTTTGAATATTATAGTTGATACTCTCAACCTTCTCTGAACTTTAAAGCATCACCAGTAGCTATTAAAATTACGATAATTAACTATTCATTTAGTGACACTGTCATTGTCGTTCCTCTTTGAAAAAATATCCAATTTATTTCTTAAAAACAAAGCCAAAAATCCGTATGAAATAATTACAAACAACAGCTGCACGAAAATTTATTCACCTTTATGTAAATGTAAATATGAGGTGTGTAAAAAATTGAAAAAAAAAAACATAAAAAACGATAGAGCCGTTGCTCGGAACTATTGGAATCTCATCGGGGAGGAAAATAGCACGAGAACTTTTTCGACATCTGAAAATGAATCGTCAAAAGTTAATTCCAAGAGAAGGTGATTTGTTTTTCTATGTGGACAGTCTTGCGGGAGTATATACAAGGGTCTCGCGCAGACAGGTGCTTGGGGCTGCTTCGATGAATTTAATAGGATATCCGTCGAGGTATTATCGGTCGTGGCGGTTCAAGTCAAGATGGTCCTCGACGGTATTAAAAATCGGAAAAAAAAATTCTTGTTCTTCGGCGAGGAGCTCGATCTTGTCAGCACCGTTGGAATGTTCATTACCATGAATCCCGGCTACGCCGGACGTACCGAATTACCGGAGAATTTAAAAACATTATTCAGGTTCGAATGTACTTATCAGTTTGGTACTCGCGACAAAAACAATAGCATATTCCAATTTATCGCGAAAAAATGATACAATATCCTGACTGACAATAAAATACAAATTTCAAAAGTATTGTCAAAAACGAAAACATCGAGAAAGTCAAATCATAAAATATGTAACATAAAAATTGTAAAAAATCGAAATAGATGAACAAAATTAATTATGAAAGAAAAATTGAAAAATCAAATACAAAATTGATTTTGAAAAAAAGTATTAAAAGCAATTATTTGTTTTTAATTTAAAAAGAATATAAAACACAAAACATGAAAAGAAATTTCATAATATAAAATTTGAAACATTACAAGAATAACATATATTTTAATGATTATAAAAATCAATAATAATAAATATCATGCAAAAATCAATAATGTAAAAAAATTGGAATTCCTATTAAAAAAATCCAGAAATAATTATAAAGCATTAATACTCCAACATTTCAATAAATTGTTTTTTTCAACAATCATCTAGTAAACTTACAAATTCTATTAACAAGTTGAAGTCGATATAAATAAATACAAAATTTCATAAAAAGATACATTAATAAAAAACACGTTATAAAAAGTATAAATAAATAAATATAAATCTTTTCAACACTTTGAGGTTTCTGATGGTTTCCTCGTACTCCCATATACTAGCATTATTCAACAACAATAACGATTATCCATTTTTCATTTTTTATCACTTTTGTTATTATTATTTGAACCAGACCCTGTGCAATGGTGGTGCCGGATTTCGAGTTGATATGCGAGATAATGCTGGTCGCAGAAGGATTCCAAGAAGCTCGCCTGCTAGCCAGGAAGTTCATTACGCTTTACACACTTTGTCGTGAACTCCTATCGAAGCAGGATCATTATGACTGGGGCTTGAGAGCTATAAAGTCCGTTCTCGTGGTTGCTGGTAAATTGAAACGTGGCGATCGTTTGCGGCCCGAGGATCAGGTGTTGATGAGAGCTCTGCGTGATTTCAATACACCGAAAATTGTCACTGACGACGTCCCGGTTTTCATGGGTCTCATAGGTAGTTAAATAAATAATTAAAAGTATAAATTAATAAATAATATATTTAATCTACAATAATAATTTTTTATATTATTACTGGTACTACTAATGATCATTTATTAGCATAATTAGCGTAATTATATACTAATTCATGATAATTAGTAGTATACATAATAATATTAATTAATTACTTTATGACATATGAAATAATATAATAATCATATAAAACATTACAATAAAATAATGCTTTATATAATTATGATAATATTTTATCTAAATCATGGAAGTTAAGGATATTAAGGTATTTTCGTTTTTTTAATTGTAAAAATATATAAATATTTTGCCTCCAAGCCTTCAACAATGGACTTGACAACTTGGACGCTACAATTTCGAAAGATCAATTATGTTCAATGATCGATGACGTGAGAACCCTCCTAAAGCGTAGTGCACTTTACACTCATCCCCAATGACGAAGTCATTCTCGTCTCGATCCTGATTGTTCCGTTATACACAGGTGATCTGTTTCCGGCTTTGGATGTACCGCGAAAGCGTGACTTGGATTTTGAAAAAACGGTTCGGGGCGCGGCTCTCGATTTGAAAATGCAGCCCGAGGATGGTTTCGTATTAAAAGTCAGCCTTTTTCTTTCTTCTTCTTTTCTCCCTCGTATCCTATCGAGCAATCGTATCAAACGCGGAGAGTAAGTTTCCGTTCAAGATCGTTAACGCGTCACGACGGATTTTCGCCTCGTCAGATCGTCCAACTTGAGGAACTCTTCAACGTACGACACTCGGTTTTCATCGTTGGGTTCGCGGGCACCGGCAAAACCCAAGTTTGGAAAACCCTCAACAGAACTTATCAGAATCAAAAGAGAAAACCCTATTACAACGATCTCAATCCCAAAGCGGTCACCAACGATGAGTTGTTCGGGATTATCAACCCAACAACGAGAGAATGGAAAGACGGGTACGTAACTTCAACTTACAAAATGGGTCTAATTGTTTTTCTCATCCTTTCTATTACGGAAGTGGGCACTGATAAAAATTTTCTTCGCTTCATATTCCATTTGAAATTAATCAAATTTTTCAAAATAATACGAATTTATTTTTCTCATTATTATCAGTGCTTTTTTTTTTGTAATCTTAGGTTGTTGAACCTTCGAATTTTCTTTACAAATTTGGTTAAAATCGCCTTCGTTTCTTATTGAATTTTAATTTAAACAAATTTTAAAAAGTAATTAGTATTTATTATTAGTATTATTATTATTTTGAAAAATCTGCTGTTCCAGCACCGTTCAATTTTCATCGAAAATTTGATAAAAATTTGCTAACGGATCATAAAAGAGCATTGAATAAATGATAAAACGTTGCGCAGTCTATTCTCGGTGCTGATGCGGGATCAGGCAAATTTAACTGGGGACGGACCGAAGTGGATTGTTTTCGACGGTGACATAGATCCAATGTGGATCGAGTCACTCAACACAGTGATGGACGACAATAAAGTGTTGACCCTCGCAAGCAACGAAAGAATCGCCCTGACCAAACACATGCGACTTCTTTTCGAAATATCCAACTTGAGGTAGGCCAATCACCCAAATGATGAAAAATGGTTTTGCCTTTTCGTTTCGAAATATAAGATTCGCCGAAGCAAATTTTAAAACAAATAAAAAAATGAAATCAATTCTTTTTTCAAATACAAATTTAAAAATTCGAATCAAATTTTATTGACTTAATAAAAAAATTCAAATAAAAGATTCCGATAAAATTTAAAAAATTCAAATAAATAGTAAAATACAATTGAAGATTAATCAAATTTTTGAAACTGATACGAATTTGTTATGATTGCCGTTTAACCTGACTGGTTTCCACACTTTCAGAACTGCGACACCAGCCACTGTATCAAGAGCAGGAATATTATACATAAATCCTCAGGATTTAGGCTGGAATCCGTAAGTTCATTAATGATTTAATTATACAATAACAATCTATATAACTAATTTTCTTTTCATTACAAAAAATGTTCTTTTCAATTCCTTGTTTTAACCTCTCAATGCTTTACCAAAGTTTCAAACATCAGTGTCAAAAATTTGTAATAATAATGGAATGTGTCGAAATGTTGTAATAATAATGGAAAATTTAACATTCGCAATGCAGATTCGTGACGAGCTGGATCGAAACTCGCGATAACTCAGAACGGGCCAATTTGGTTATACTATTTGACAAGTACATCCCCATCCTGCTGGATGCAACGAAAACGCGGTTCAAAAAAATCACGCCCATCCCGGAAATTTGCCATCTCGAGACATTGTGCAATTTATTGGATTGCTTACTGACGCCGGAAAACGTCCCTCCAGATTGCCCCAAAGAATGGTAATAACTTTCGAAACACAATAAATGTCTCTTTTTCATGATTTTTAGAATTAAGTATTTTCGGGCCCGACGAAAGTCCTAATTTACTTTCTCCACCGGAACAACCAAACCCAAACAGGTACGAGATATACTTCGCGTTCGCTTGTATCTGGTCGTTCGGCTCGGCTATGTTCCAAGATCAATTGATCGACCATCGAAACGAGTTCAGCAAGTGGTGGCTGAACGAGTTCAAATCGATCAAATTCCCATCGAACGACAATATATTTGGCTTCTTCATAGACACCGAGACGAAAAAGATGATACCCTGGAACGAGAAAGTCAGCAAGTTCGAACTCGACCCTGATACGCCACTCCAGGTTTGTCCATAACAGCAAAAACGAGTATGTCGTATTTATTATTACGATTCAACACACATATCTAACCTGTATCAAGCCTTCAAGTGCATACTAGGGCGACCCATAACTTTTTTCGTGTAATTACGTATTTTTCAACGCATGCAAACCTAACCAATACTAATAAGCATAACCTAACCTAAGCTGACCTAACTTGCACTAAGAAAACCTAATCTAACCTCACTCGCTCCAACAAAGCTTACCTGCGTTATTAAACGTCACCTTACCTAATCTGCAATACTAAAACTAACTTAATTTAACTTGACTTACACAAATAAAACAAACGTAACTTAACATTTACGCGCAAATATAACCTAATAGAACCTGCACTAATAAATCGAACTTGTATCCTAAAATCTCACCTAACCTAATTTACACTAACAAAACTAACCTAACCTACTAGCGAGCACAACCGAACCTAACTATCGCTCATACACCTGACCTAACCTCATTTAACCCAAACAAACTCAAACAGGCAACGAAGACTCAAATATCCTGAACTCCTTTTCAGTCCACTCTGGTCGCAACTGGAGAGACTTGTCGGTTGCGATTCTTCATGGATCTCCTGATGAAGCGTCGAGTACCGATAATGATGGTTGGCGGTGCAGGCTCCGGAAAGAGCGTTATAGTTTCCGAAAAATTGGCTTCCCTGCCCGACAATTACAACATCGCGAACGTCCCCTTTAACTATTACACGACTTCCGGTGAGATGAGAAAAAAGCTAAGTTCCACGACCCGTTAGATCTGCCATTCTCTTTTCCTCTTTCCTGATAACCTATTTTCACGCGAACACAAAAACCAACGCTGCAGAAATGCTCCAGCGTATATTGGAAAAGCATTTGGAGAAGAAAGCTGGACGCAATTACGGTCCGCCTGGCACGAAACAATTAGTTTATTTCGTTGACGACATGAATATGCCGGAAGTCGATACGTACGGGACCGTACAACCTCATACCCTCATACGACAACACATGGACTACAATCACTGGTTAGAAATCAATTACTTTCACCTTTTTCATTTTATTCTGTATTTTTTTTTTTTTTTTTTCAATTTCGAACACCTCGAGCTTTGCAAATTTTTCCCCGGAATGAACGGTCATTGGAAAAATTGGAAATAAAAACGTTAAAATAAATCAATTAATGAACAGGTACGATCGAACCAAACTGACGTTGAAGGACATTCACAATACGCAGTACGTGTCGTGCATGAATCCCACTGCTGGCAGTTTCACTATTGATCCCAGGCTTCAAAGACATTTCGCTGTGTTCGCTGTCAGGTGAAACAAAAAACACGTTTCTATGAGCTTAACGACTAAGCCATGAGTATAGGGAATTCTTCTGATATTTTAGCCAAAAAATTGTCATTTTTTCAATTAAAAAAAATGGTATTCATATAAATAATAGAAAAATTAATTTATTCACATAAATAATTAAAATAAATTATAAAAATATAAATAATAGAGATATTTTGTTAAATACAAAAATCGACCGTTTTCTTAGTTTCAAAAAGCAAAACATTTCATGACCGTTCGAACTGCACGTTTTGAGACCACATTCACTCTTAACGATACCACTGCCGTATTGAAACTCCATATTGAAACCAATTTCAGTTTTCCCGGACACGACGCATTGACGACAATATACAGTCAAATTTTGCAATGCCATTTGTCCAACCCGATAAACAAAATACATCCGACGGTGCAAAAAATGGGTGATTCCCTGATAAGCGCCGCTCTATATTTGCACGAGAAGCTCGCGGCCACCTTCCTACCCACGGCCATCAAGTTCCATTACATCTTCAATTTACGAGATTTGTCGAACATATTCCAGGTAACGAAGGAACATCGTTTATTCGAGTCTTCCTAGCGAGCCAATGTCGACGCTCGTACGCAAGCGCGTAAAAATATCAATTTCTCGTGCACCACGAGAATTATGTTTCAAGCTCGTTTCGGGTATGTAGCGAATTAAATGTACATTTGTGAAACAGGGATATTTATTCTCTAATGGGGATACGATACCAACGCCAAGCGCAGCTGTACGTTTGTACGTTCACGAAGCGACGAGGGTCTATTGTGACAAATTGGTCACCGCCGATGACAAACGAGACTTCGATGCACTCGTTCTCGAAGCTTTGAAAAAAAATATATCGGTAAAAAGAAGAATCAACCGAAAACCGATTTTTATTGTTTGTTAAAAAGAATGAAAGACTGGAATTTGAAAACAGTAACGTTTAAAAGTGTTCACAATAAAACGATGACATGGGTTAACATTAATTTTATTAATTAATCATCATAATGAACCAACATAATTATTAATCAATAATAAGAAAATTAATATATTCATTTTATTAAATAATCATGAAAATCTATATCATCAATAATTTAATATTGATCACATATATTTGATTCAATATTAAGATGAATAGAATTATTATTTATTCAAATATTAATGCACATATTGATATAAATGCTATTAATTAATTATAATAATTATTATGTTTATAATGATGTATGATAATTCAATGTTTATTTTTTGCATCCTCACTGAATTATTAATAGCCAAAAGAATTCCAAAAAATGTTGGAATCGGAATTAAATATCCCCCTTTTATGTACGTTAATCATACTTTTAGGAATTGGAGGAACAAGCCATTTTCCAGAAACCCATAATTTACTGTCACTTCGCCGAGGGAATCGGCGATCCGAAGTACATGCCAATTAGAGATTGGCAGCAGTTGATCAAACTGCTGGACGATGCGTTGTCAAACTACAACGAGTTGGTACGAGAAAAAAAAGAGGATTGTCTCTACCAATCGCTCCTATATGCTGTCAATTTTCAGATAATTCTAACGGTCGACTTTGGTTCGCAGGTTTCGGCTATGAATTTGGTGATGTTCGAAGACGCGATGTATCACGTTTGTCGCATCAATCGCATCCTCGAAACACCCAGGGGAAATGCACTCCTAGTCGGCGTTGGAGGAAGTGGAAAACAATCGCTCTCACGTTTGGCTTCCTATATTTCCAGTCTCGAAGTAAGATTTCTACCCAAAAACGTACCTCGTCAGGTTTTCCTTGATGTAGTGGGGGAATCGTTGATTACGAGTTCATTGACCGGCTAACTTTGATCCCCTAGTTCGATATTAATTTGCTTCCTAATGACCTCTGGAGTGACCCCTTTCAAGAAATAAGTCTAATTTCCTATCACCCTATACGGGTATGTGTGGAAAAATTTGAAAAAATTGATGGTTCAACTTTGAAATTCTGCTAAAAGTCAAAAAATCCTCGGAACTTGATAATTCACCAGGCATTTTGAAGAGAAAATCATAACGAAGAGATAGAGCACACAATGGTGTGCTAAATCCTAAGGGAAAAGAAGTTACTGATGACTTAGTGAAAAAAACGTTTTTTCCTCAAATTAATAATAATACAGGGGTTGATCTGGAAACCATACATGCTTATATCGATCGACTTAGAAGTTCACTCACAACCCCCATTTCGCGAATGACAGTCCGTCGTGCATACTACTGAGATTAGCTCATTTTCTATATTTACACATAAATATGTATAGTATATATAATTGTTCATGCAGGTTTTTCAAGTGCAACTAAAAAAAGGCTATTCCCTGAGCGATCTAAGATCAGATTTGGGTTTGCTGTATCTAAAAGCCGGATTGAAGAGCATGGGAATAACGTTTTTGATGACGGATTCGCAAGTCGCTCAAGAAAGATTCCTCGTCGTCGTGAACGACATGCTCGCTTCCGGTGAAATAGCCGAATTATTTGCCGACGACGAAATTGACAATATCGTTAACAGCGTGAGAAACGAGGTAACCCTTCGTCCCAAAAATACAATTTTAATTAATAAAATCGTTTTAACGACGAAAATCTCGGTAATCAAAGTTTATTGAATCGGGCTAATTGAATCCGTATCAATCTCGTTCTCCCTTCCGACGAATGAATTTTCCAGTTTCCACAGTTTGTCGAATTTCCATTATTCTTGATTTGAATTTTGTAATAAAAAAATGTTTAAAAAATTCATACAGGTGAAACAGAGCGGTGCGCTGGACACGAAGGAGAACTGCTGGAAATTCTTTATCGATCGTGTGCAAAGATATCTGAAGTGTGTTCTGTGCTTCTCACCTGTCGGCGCGACACTGAGAAAAAGAGCACGACAATTTCCAGCCCTCGTGAATTGTACCTCGATAAATTGGTTTCAGGATTGGCCCCAGGACGCTCTTGAATCCGTATCCGCGAAATTTCTCGAGGTGAGAACTTTTGTGAAATATCTTTTTTATTTCTTCCGTAATGGGAATATTTTTTTTATATCGCCATTATAGCTTTGTAATCAAAGCTCGAAAATCAACCAAACCAAAAGATTTTCGAAGTCTCGAAAATCTTTTGGTCTCGATTATTCTCGTTTGTTTCAGGAACTCGAAGAATTGCCGAAAAATTATCGAAAATCGGTGTCGCTGTTCATGTCATTCGTGCACACGATCGTAAACGAGACCTCCAAGATTTATCTCCAGAATGAAAAGCGGTACAATTACACGACGCCGAAGTCTTTCCTCGAACAGATCGCCTTGTATTCGAAACTCCTGGGGGAAAAGACCTACGACCTTAAAGCAATGATAATAAGATTGGAGAATGGTCTAACGAAATTGGCATCGTGCGCCGGACAGGTTTTTATCATTTATTCGCTTTTTCACCTCTCCTCCACACCTCGCAGTTATTTCGATCTACCGAGAAATGAGAAAAAAATTATGTGCGCGTGTGTCCTAATAATTCTCAGCCTCGATGATGGAAAACCTTTAAAGGATTAGACTATATTGTGACAATCTAAAATCAAGATTATTCTATATATATATTAAAAATAAAATATCGAAGCAAATAATATGATCATCAAAAATGTTCGTTTCCAAAATTCATTTATCGTAAATTATTTTGAAAAATTATAATTAAAAACGTTATAAACTCAAAAAACTAATAAAAAGCTATTAAGAAAAAATGTATTTAAAAAACGCTAATTAAATGATACATTTTAAATGATCGGGATTATAAAAATAAATTTAAGTAATTTACTTTGAAAGTAAGGTGAATTTGCATTTGAAATTGAAGTTAAATTATGCAATAATATAAAAAACCGTCACTAAAAAGTACTTGAAGATTCCAAAACATATTTGTTTCATTTTATCAGGCCGTCACAAAAAAAAACATCACGACTCGAAAATGTAATTTATTTGTATTTCACTCGGAATAATCTGCATCAGGTTGACGAGCTCAAAGCCATATTGGCAGTCCAAGAAGTGGACTTGAAGAAGAAGAACGAGGTTGCGGACAAAATCCTAGGGGAAGTTAGAGCCGAGAATACGAAAGCCGAAGTTGAGAAGACGATAGGTGAGTGGAAAAAAGACGGATCGCGCGACACACAGGAGGCAGCGTCGTAAACTAAAACGTCACGGGGTAAAACACCTTATTGTTGAAACTTTCCAAGTGGTGGATATAATGTCACTGCATTGTGCGAAAATCTACCTGTGAACGTGTGAATATATATCTGTATTCGCGGTGTACCGTTTCAATTGTTTTTAATCATATTTAAAGTTTCGGAAGAGGAAGCAAAAGTTGCCGAGATAAAGGAACGAGTAACGGAAAGGCAGAAACGCTGCGACGAAGATTTGGCAAAAGCCGAGCCAGCGGTGCGCCAAGCCGAAGCTGCTTTGGACACCTTGAATAAGGTCCCACCTTTATTCTCATTCTATATCCACGTACACGTATTGGGCGTTCCGCCCCAAATTTTCACCAACCCTTCAGCTATTACTGAAGAGATATTTAAAAGACGACATTATTCTTCAACGTTTCTAGGAATTATAAGTTCTTGATAGAATAATAATGAAGTATTTTTCCATTAGAATAGTTTTTCAAAATTATTTATATTACTTTTCAAAGCATTTTGGAGTTGAAGTAAAACAAAGAGGTATTTTACACTATTCCTGTATTCAAATACCATTTTAGAATTATTTATTATTAATTATAGAAGTATTTTAGAACTAGAATAAAATGCACATATATTTTCGAGTATTTTGGCATTAAAAGAGATTTTCAAAATTATTTTGATGAATTTCACAAGTTTTCCAGAATTGAAATGAAATTCAGAACGTTTTTTGAGTTAAAATAAAATATAGAAGTACTTCAAATGAAATATAAAATTATTTTAAACAGTTGGACATTTACGATTCACCCAATTCGGATTAACTTTTCGCCCGACTGTCCATCCAGTAATATCTTGATCGCAGTCGAATAAAAATCCTTCGTAATTAATCGTACGATTAATTAATATTCGATTTTTTAATAGCCATTCCATATTCATTTTCGATTCGAACGAATGAATATTTTATAGGAATTTCGATACAAATCAATCAATATTCTATATTAATTTCTTCTTCAATTATATTAATTCGATTACATAATATTTCATATTAATACCAATTAAAAAAAATATTAATTTTAGATTCGATCAATCCGACTTTTTAACTACCAACTTTTCAAAACCCTCCGTGGGTTCATATAAAAAATGCGTATAAAATATTAATTCATTCAAATCGAAGATGAATATGGAATAGCTATTAAAAAATCGAATATTAATTTATCGTACGATTAATTACGTGGGATTATTGCTCGACTTTAAAGTACAAGTTCGAAGTGTTTGTTGTTCCATTTTTAATTTCATCATTTCATTATTGTTATTCATTTTAATTTTTTTCTGAGTTCAAAAAATTCCAGTTTCGAAGCTCGAAACGGAGTGTCCCGTACTCCGTACATTGACGAACTTCGTTTATTGCTTACGAAAGTGTGATTGCAGGAAACCCACTTAGCACGACAGCGATACTTCTCCTACATTTTCTTCCTCCATCCACCCCTCGCCCTCTCATTTTTAGTTATGTTTTCTTTTTCTTTATGCATTTCTTGTATTTTTTTTAAAATATTACTTTCATTTTAATTTGTTCTTTTCATTATTCGCCATGATGCAGAACAATCTGACGGAACTGAAGTCGTTCGGTACACCACCGGACGCAGTCGCAATGGTTGCCGAGGCTGTGTTCGTTCTATTTTCACCAAAAGGCAAAGTGCCCAAGGATCGAAGCTGGAAAGCGTGCAAAGCTATGATGGGCGGTGCCGATGCATTTTTATCGTCTTTGCGCAATTACGATAAGGAAAATATTCATCCGGACGTCGTAAAGGCTATACAGCCTTATATAACCCATAAAGGTCAGTTGGAAGGTTTTTCGTGCACACTTCATTACGAACCCGAGCTGGTAGAAATGAGTAGAAAGAGGGAGAAAGAGAGAGAGAGAGAGAGAGAAAAAAACGAGCGCGAAAGTACCGTTAGGGATACTTTTTTTATCCGCAAATAAACGGCGTAGCGCCGTTTCAGGGCGAAGACTTTCCACATCCCCCTCACTTCCCCCGAACCCTCCGACTTTTGTTTCTTCGTTTTATTATACGTCTTACATGTGTATTACGATATTATTAACGGATATACATTTTTCTTCTTTTTTTTCTGTCGTTATGTATCGCTGGTATTAGTTTGTAATGATTCTGAGGATAATCCTCAGAATCTTTTCTTTTTCACGTTAAAATCCTTTCTTTTTCCTTTCATCGAAAAACTCGTTCCGAGTACGGAAGTTTGGAAATATTTTAAACGGGAATTGCCATAAGTCATGAAGGGCTGGACTACTGGGGTCACTCAAAAATGAGGGTTGCGTGGCTTTCGAAATAAAGAAATTATTTCGGAAGCTACTGTAATAATAAAAAAATCAACATTTTTTTCCAAAGATTGTTTTTGTTACAATTTTCCAAACGATAACAATTTTCTAATAATAATTTAGCAATGACAATTCCAAATATTAACGATTTCCCAATGACAATTGACTGAAAATGTTATCGTTCTTAAGTTATAAATATTATAAATGCACTCTAAGATTGTTATTAAGTTATTTATTAATTATATTATCGTAAATGCACTCCGGTTGTTGGAGCCCTTCCAAATTTTCCCTCGAAACTTTCCCTTTGTACTGAGATGCATCCGTTACTCGGATGGATGACCGATTAGCCGCATTCCAGTGAGCGTATCGATCGGTCAACGCCGGGTCACTTTCGCCAAGGCTCTGCTCTTCATATTGCACATTCATTCATGCACCAGCTCTAAAATACTCGGGATAAAATATTCCCTCTAGTACCAAAAGGTTTTCCTTACTTTCCCGCTGCCCTTCTGTGCAAAACCTATACAGCCTCGTTGCCTCTGTGCTATCTAAAAACGTGAAGGACGTACCGGTCACGCATTTTCTTTGGAAATAAGCAATAAACAAATTCATTATTTTCAAAAAATATACTCGAAGTCGAAATTTTGAGAGTGATAAATGAGAAGACAAGATAAATAGAATCGTTAATCGTTTGGGTTTATTATCCATTGATTGTACCTTGAAGCAATACGATGAAAAATACAAGACCAGAAAAATAAGTTAAATGTAAATTTAATTAAAAAATCATTACATTTTTATAAAAATATCAAAGTATCGATAATAATAATAATGATAGTAGTAGTAAAAAAGTGGAAAAAAAAGTGGTAGCGAATACAATAAACAGGTATTTACAAGAATAGTAAAAAACTATTAAAATAATGGTAAAAATAGTGGCAATCGCTAATAATAGTATTAAATAAATTAATAACTATCATTACGAATCGTACTCGAGCAAGATAAAAAGATTACAAAATAAACTTTTAAAAACCTTAAAACGTGCCTAAGCATAATAATAATCAAAGATTAAATAGGAATCCAAAAATATAAAATAGTATATGTTAAAAAGCAATATAAATTCGAAAAAGATAATGATAAAATAAAAAAGAGAGAGAGAGAGAAGGAGAGCTTCGCATTGATTGAAAGCCCATTTGGCCTCACTCGTCCCATCAGAATTTGAGCCGGACTTCATCTACTCGAAGTCACAAGCTGCCGCCGGTCTCTGCAGTTGGGTCAAAAACATCATGGTTTTTCACTACATCAACGAGAGCGTGAAACCACTGAGAGCTGCTCTGGCACAGGCGAACGCCGAGCTCAAAGCGGCGCTCGACAAATTGGCCTCTCTTCAAGCTCGTTTGACTGTAAGATTGCCGTCGTACGAAACTTTATGTTTAATTTAAAATCGCCGAGCCACGTTGACCCAATCCAGTACACGGAGCATACATACTCGCGCCATATTTATTCCCTAGGAATTGCAAAAAGTTCTCGACGTGCTTGGGGGAAGGATGAGCATCGCCCTCGAGGAAAAACAAAAATGTCAGGACGAGGCGGACGCGACTGCTCTTACTATTGACCTCGCTAATAGATTGGTTAATGGCCTCGCCTCGGAAAAAATTCGATGGGCTGAAACGGTCGAAGTGTAAGTGTAAAAAAAAAAGAAAATTTGACGATCAATTGAATTGGGGCGATGCTGAAATAGGTTTCGCACCTTTCTGTTTATTTATTATTTAACAAACATTTTTACTAATATACAAAAAATGGAAAATCATTTTTTAATATAAAGAATCGTATGTTTAATAAAACCACAGACTGCGCAAGTCCGGCGTGACGATACCCGGGGATGTTCTCCTGGTGACCGCTTTTATATCCTACGTCGGTTGCTTCACCCGGAAATATCGCCTTGATCTGTTGAACCTTCACTGGATACCGTTTCTGAATAATTTGACGATACCTATACCCCGCACCCCAGATTTAGATCCGTTGACACTCCTCACCGATGATGCGCAAATAGCTCAATGGAATAACGACGGTAGGGAATCAGCGGTTGACCAAAAAAATTCCATTTTACTAATCATTCAAAAATTCAATTTTTAAAATGATTGCAAATAAGAATTGAGAATTTCTAAAAAATATCTTCGAAAAAAATGTTTTTAAAAAATATGTTGTAAAAATATTGTAAAAAGATTTACTCTAATAATATATTCTAAAAAAACATATATTCTAAGAAAACAATTTGTTTGAAAAAATATATTTTTAAAAATGTATTCTCGAGAATATTCGGAGATAAGAAGAAAGGGACGCATTTTCCGATTTAAGGTTTGCCGACGGATCGAATGTCCTCGGAGAACGCCACCATACTTACTAATTCGTCCCGATGGCCTCTCATGATTGATCCTCAGCTCCAGGGACTCAAGTGGATAAAAGTTAAATACGGAATCGAATTAAAAGTGATGAGACTGACGCAGCGCAATTATCTCGACCGCATCGAATTCGCGATTTCCAATGGCCAAGTAGTTCTACTGGAGAATATCATGGAGACCGTAGACGCTGTCCTGGATCCAATTTTGGGTAGAGTTCTCATTAAAAAGGGACGGTGAGTCGTGGCTGACTTCTTTCATCGTTTTCAATTCGCGGGACGAAAGAGAAGGCCAAGTGCGATCCATAATTGAACAAGACTTCCGTATCCGACGAATGAAATAATAAAATCGTTTTGAGCGATAGAATTGAAGTTTTTTGGTACAAAATTTTGTGCACATGAAATATTGATACGGAATATGTTGGAATATGACAGGGCAATAAAGCTGGGGGACAAGGAGGTCGACTTTAGTCCGCACTTCCGTTTGATATTACAAACGAAATTGGCGAATCCTCATTACAAGCCAGAGATGCAGGCTCAAACGACACTCATTAATTTCACGGTGACGAAGGACGGCTTAGAGGAGCAATTATTGGGTGACGTAGTCAAGGCCGAGCGTCCGGATTTGGAATCCACCAAAGCCGAACTCACCAAGCAACAGAACACCTTCAAGATTACCCTCAAAACTCTCGAGGACGATCTTTTACACAGGTTATTAAACTATAAACAATTATTGAATCGATAAATTGAATAATTGTAATGATTTTCAATTATTATCGATTTTAAAAAATCATAATTGATATCAATAGAAAAATGAACAACAATTAAATTAACTAATTGAAAACGATCACCTCGGTTTCGTCATAGCAATACTAGGATTGGTGAACGCTTCGGTGCGGATTTTCTGTCTTTAAAAAGAAGTACCAACCATAATAAAAACAATAAAAACGATATAATAAAACCAATAGTAATACTAATATTAATAAACCGATGTCAAAAATGCTAAAACATCGATTTTACTGAAATTTTCCAACAAAGACCATCCCAGAAAATTGTAAAAACCAAAAAAAACGAGTCAAATAATAATTGAATTCGTATTTCCTCCCAAGATTGTCATCTGCCGGGCCAAACGTTCTGAGCGACGTAGCTCTCGTCGTGAACCTCGAAACGACGAAAAAAACAGCGGCTGAGATCGAGACGAAAGTGGTGGAGGCAAAAATGACGGCGATCAAGATCGACGAAGCCCGCGAGTGGTATCGCCCTGCGGCCTCGAGAGCCAGCCTCTTGTACTTCATTCTCAATGATTTGAACAAGATAAACATGCTATATCAGTTCTCCCTAAAAGCGTTCAGCGCCGTTTTTCAAAACGCCATCAAATTTGCGGAGCCTTCGGACAACACGACGAAACGGGTTTCCAACTTGATAGACAGCATAACCTATCTCGTGTTCGTTTATACTAGCAGAGGCCTTTTTGAGAGTGACAAACTCATCTTCTTGTGCCAAATGTCCATACAGGTGGGACATTCACCCTACTCCATTTTTATTTAAGAGGTTGGACTATCTTGCCGACTCGAACAAACATTTTTAGTCATTTAAACAAATTTTTAAGGTATAACCAAAATAATTGAAAAATCGTTTAGTTTAAACGTACATTAACGAAGTTTAGAAATATTTTTTTATTATTATAATAAAAATAATATGTAATTATTCTTATAATCATTTTTATCATCTTTAACTAACATAATTAATTGAGTTAATCAATATAATTATTTTTAATATAAAAACGAAAGAATGTAATGAGATATTATATGATATATAATATATATTTATTTATACTTTTTCTTATATAATATAATCTAATAATAAGTATAAATAATGTGTGTTTAATAATGCTGATTTTTATGAACTAAAACTTGCTCCCAACGATCAAGCACAGATTCTCCTGCAAACAAACGAGATATCAGCCTCCGAGTTGGACTTTCTTCTGAGATACCCGTGCACCCCGAATCTCGTTAGCCCCGTTGACTTTCTGAACAATTCCGGGTGGGGAGGAATCAAGTATCTAAGCGGAACGGACGAGTTCAGAAATTTGGATCGAGATATCGAGGGTGCCGCTAAGAGGTGGAAAAAATTTGTCGAATCTGAGACACCTGAGAGGGAAAAGTTTCCGCAAGAATGGAAGAACAAGACTGCTCTCCAGAGACTGTGCATCATGAGATGCCTCAGGCTCGATCGTATGACCTACGCCATCCGGTAATAGTCGGAATTTATATGGACTACTGGGGATCAAAAAATCAATCATTCCATCGTACGATACTTGTTACACGAGGAGTAGATCGAACGAGAAAAAATTAAACAAAAGACACGTCCCTCTCCGTTTTAACAGGAGTATAAAAACGAAATTTAGCTTAGCGAGGAATTCAGAAATTTCGTTCAGAACCGAATTGCCCTGTAAATTAAACTAGATATATTCGACACTATTTCTTCTATGCCATTGCCCATGTCCAGTTGTTTCGTCGAGGAAAAAATGGGCCAGAAATTTACCGAATCCAGATCGCCACCGTTCGAAAAGTCGTACGAGGAGACGAGCTCGATTACTCCAGTCTTTTTTATACTGTCTCCAGGAGTAGATCCACTAAAAGTACGAGATATATCTTAACCATAATTTGCACTAATTTTACGTCTACATTATGGAGCTTCAACAACTTGAAGGTTCGAAAAAAATGATCAAATTCTGACCTTTCAGAAATAGATCTTTGCAAAAGATACACCAAGTCGATTCGTGCTTTCATTTTTGAAGGATCGTCGCGTGAATGATAAATAGTAAAAATAATAAAAATAACGATGTGCGAATTTCGTGATGCAGGACGTCGAGAAATTGGGCAAGCGTTTGGGTTTTACTTTCGACGCTCGTAATTTTCACAACGTGTCCCTGGGTCAAGGCCAAGAGCCCGTGGCCGAGGAATCGATGGAAATGTCAGCGGTGAACGGACACTGGGTGATACTCCAAAACGTTCATCTAGTCAAGAATTGGCTGCCGAGCATGGAAAAAAAAATGGAACAGCTGACAGAAAATCCACATCCGGATTATCGTTTGTACGTGAGCGCCGAGCCCAGTCCTGATCCTCACGAGTCCATCATTCCTCAGGCCAGTAAAAATATTCGCGCCACCTAAAGCTCCCGGAAATCCAATATATCGGATTTTTCACTGCTCGATAAAAGAACAAAAAATTATTTTTAAATAACGAAAAATAAAGACTTAAAATTTGTAAATTAATCTTCCTGCAGGGTATACTGGAATCCGCAATAAAAATTACTAATGAACCACCGACCGGCATGCACGCAAATATTCACAAAGCTTTGGACAACTTTAATCAAGAAATTCTCGACTCGTGCAGCAAAGAGTCGGAATTCAAAGGAATTCTCTTCGCTCTCTGTTACTATCACGCTGTAGTCGCCGAGAGACGTAAATTCGGTGCCCAAGGATGGAACCGAGTTAATATTTTCACTTCGACACTTTTAGATACATTTGCATTTGAGAGGCGAAACTATAATTCGATCTATTTCTCGAATGGGGTCATTCTAAACGTTATTTCAATCCAATAAACCCTCATCAGTTAGGGAGAAGAATTGAATTTTAAATAACGTCGATTTACAACTTTTTGAAAATATTTATTATCAATGAAAAAGAATATATCACTTAGAGGTGGCCGAAATATAAATGGCAAAAATGAAATGAACTATTCCGTTCGATTTTCAACTTCTTGTTTACACGCTTCATTAAACCAGAAAGAAAATGATTCGTAGATACATGGATGAACCTCTGCCTGGTTTTGAAAATCCGGAAATCATTATCTTTGAGAAAAGATTATGATTTAGCAAAGATAATTATTGAATTATTTGGTTTAATCAGTCGTCGCGTTCGATTAATTAGATTTCACAATTATAAGTTTTGATTATTTGGTGCAATCAATAAATTATAAGTAATCAATAATTATAATCGTCAATGCATCAATAATCAATAATAATTATAATAAATCAATAATTGACGAAAATATTAGCGTGAATAAAAATATAATCCTTCGATTATTCGGTGACAAGTTTAAAGCCTACGGTTCTTCCCCACAGTCTTATCCCTTCAACGTGGGCGATCTGACGATAAGCGTATCCGTTCTACTAAACTATCTCGAGAACAACACGAGAGTACCGTGGGAGGATCTGCGCTATTTGTTCGGCGAGATAATGTACGGTGGTCACATAACGGATGATTGGGATCGCCGTTTGTGCCGAACTTACTTGCTCGAGTATCTCCAGCCCGAGCTAATCGAGGGTGACCATAGCTTAGCACCGGGTTTCTTGGCACCACCCAACACCGATTATCAATCTTATCACAAATACGTCGACGATTATTTACCGGCCGAGAGCCCGATTCTTTATGGCCTGCATACCAATGCGGAAATTGGTAAAAACCGCTTTTACGAACGTTCTTTCAAACTTCACGTTGTCGTCAACTCAAAGCTCTAAAATCTTGCTAATTTGCAAATCTAAGAGGTGACAATTTGCGTTCCAACTGAACAAAAAAATTCATCGAATATTCATCTTGTTATGTAATAAAATCAAATGAAAAAGGAAAAGCAAACATTTCATTAATTGATTAATTAAACGGTTAATTCCGTTGAACATATTCAAAGGTTTCCTGACCGCGACCGCGGAGAACTTGTTCAGAGTCATACTGGAAATGCAACCGAGGGACACCGGGGAAACCGCTGGAGTTGGACTCTCCAGAGAAGATAAGATCAAGACTGTCATAGAGGATCTCCTCGATAAATCGCCGGAAGAATTTAACATAGCCGAACTGATGAGCAAAGTGAGACTTCACATTATGTTCAGAAAACGTTTTCAGCTCTCTTGAGCAGCCTGCGATTACAGTGTCGATTATTATTCTCAATGCGCACGATATTGATAGTGATTGAAATTTTTGAGAAAAATATACCCAAAAACGTTAAAATTTGTAATAATTAATACTGTAGAGTATATTCGTATAAACTGTTAACACGGCTCGAAAAAATCATGAAATTCCGATAATCTCTGCCAGCGCATCAAGATATAAGTCCTTTACATTTTGTCATATAATACTCCTATCTCTAATAATTGATGAGTCACATTTGCACAAAAAAAGATTTCGTTTGATTTGAAAATGAATGTTGATTTATTTGAGTTCATGGATTGGATCAACAGAATGTTATTAATTTTTCGTAATCGATCGATCGGGATAATTTTGTTGCGTTTATTAATCGCTAAGGTCGAAGATCGAACTCCCTTCGTTATAGTCGCTTTCCAAGAGTGCGAACGAATGAATATTCTCTGCAATGAACTGAAGCGATCCCTGCGCGAACTTGAGCTCGGAATGAAGGTATAAACATTTGTGAGGGTATATCAATATTCTACGTGTCCTTAAATAAACAAAAGACTTCAAAAATTCGTGAGGTTATGTCGATGTTTAACTTGTTCTTAATCCTTTGACTTCGACGGAGATAACTGGTGGTTGTAAGAAATTCAGCTTGCCAGTCAAAGGGTTAAGTACGTGAACGAAGTGACATAATTAAAATAACGAACACAAATGAAATTGATAAAACGATTAAAGTACCCGAAATAAAACATAGGGCGAACTAACGATCAACGCGGACATGGAAGAACTTCAAAATTATTTGTTTATGGACTCGGTACCGCCTACGTGGACGAAAAGAGCCTATCCATCGAATCTCGGATTGACCAACTGGTTCGCCGACATGTTGAATCGGATCGGTGAACTGTCAAATTGGACAGCCGATTTCAATGTGAGTACGAATCGTCGCTACTTCCGGCAGGAGTTTGAAATTTTCACCGCGCCCCTATTCCTTAACAATCAAAAACACAAAAATTATTCGCGACGAAAGACATCACCCATGTTTGTCTTATTAGTCTAATTCGAAGCTAAATAAAACAATTTATCTTTTTCTCCTCACGGCAGCTTCCATCGTCCGTGTGGCTCGCCGGATTCTTCAATCCGCAATCTTTCTTAACCGCCATAATGCAACAGACGGCCCGCAAAAACGAATGGCCTTTGGACAAAATGTGCCTGCACTGCGACGTCACGAAAAAGCAGAAAGAAGATTTTACGTAAGATCATACGCAAAACATAATTTCCATAACGATACTCCTTACAAATAACAATCCTACGGTTTTCAATGTACGAATCCTCCAACGATAATGATAACATATTTTTTTTATGTCTTTTTACAATACTTTTTAATCGTTTATAAAAAAAATGCTATACAAAGACCTGTAAAATTCTAACGAATCAGTTCTCGTCCCTACTGCCATTTTTTTCGGAAACCTAGACTTGCAAATTCAAACGTAAGAACAAAACTCATTGTTTTTTACCTCGAGCAATACCAAAGCACGTCCAACAAATTTCTTTCCAATTGTTCAACGAAGGATAAAAATAAACACCAACGAAATCACGTTAAACGAATTATTTGGCTTTCTTGAAAACTCAAGACTCGAACGAGTACACGATTTCGTTCGAGAATTTTTCTCATCGTTTTCCTGCTCGTTGCAATTTACTCGAAACGCAGGGGAAAAAAACAATCTTATTCTTTCGATACTGACGTGCAGAGTGCTGAACGTTCGAGTAAATACGGAAATACCTGATGGACCGAATGCCACTGTTGGCGTATGCGTGAAGCGCCTGGAGCGTTAATTTTGTGAAACGATTACAGGGCAGCACCACGCGAGGGTGCGTACGTGAACAGTCTGTACATGGAAGGGGCCCGATGGGACTCGAGTTTGGGTGCCATTACGGATTCTCGTTTGAAGGAACTGTTCCCACAAATGCCGGTGATTTACATAAAGGCGATAACGCAAGACAAGCAGGACTTGAGAAACATGTACGAGTGCCCGGTTTACAAGACGAGAACGCGAGGTCCGACCTACGTATGGACCTTCAATTTGAAGAGCAAAGACAAGCCGACCAAGTGGACTCTCGCGGGAGTAGCGATAATGTTACAGATCTGAGAATCCTTCGTTGCCTCCAAATTTTCCTATTTTGCACCTAATACTCGTACATGTTTGTAACTGAAGTGGATTAATGGATGAGAGTGAGATTATACGTGCGCGCATCCCTTTCAAAAATCCATGCTAACGTCTGTCTGATTTAGTCGTCTCGCTGCCTTCCTCGCGTCGTCCAAACCACGAAGAAACTCTTGAAAGAGATGCAACGGTTTGTTCAAACTCGTTTTCTTGTAATCCTTGATTCTCTTAGCTGCTAAGCAATGCTCTTCCTGCACCGCTTTGTCCTTTGCGTCGAATGTATTTATCTCGTCGATCAGTACGCTTATCGTTGGCACCGTCATCGGATCGAATTTCTCGATCGTTTTTGGATTCAGCGGTATGCAAACTTTACCGGTTTTCGGGTGCACGCAGAACGGCGACTTCAACAAATGATTCATCCCTTTGCTCACGTGAATGTCCAATCTTGGATATGAATATTGAAGCATTATCTCGTCCAACAGATTACGATGGGATCGCCATTTTTTCTGTCCCTAAGATGAAACGATTTGTTTCAATTAATATTTACAAAAACTAAAGAACTATTTACAACCTAAACAAAAGAACTAAAAGACTCCAAAAATCCTCGAAGTCTGTATTTCAATGATTTTTGGAGTTCGTACTCACCGACTGAATTTGACTGTTGAAATAACTCGTAAAAGCTTCCCATCGCTCTACGCTTTTCGTGTACTTCTCGAAAAGACTTTTCACCTCGGCTCTCGCCTCATCGTCTGGCAGCACAGCGAGGAACTTGGTTATCCCTTGTTCCGTACCAAGCATGTTTTGTTCCTCGACGCACATTGAAACGAATCGTGGCCTGATCAAGTCGAGAGCTCGTCTATGGAGCAAAATCAAATGCGACGATGTCCATTCAGTTGAAACTTTTTAAGCAACGAAAAAGGATCGAAAGGAAACGAAGCTATTAGTGCTTTGCAATTATATAACAAAGATGAACATGCATTGATCTTCGAATTTGGGAACATGATTTCTCAACTCCGAAACTGATTTATAACACTCATGATTCATAGCTGATTCGTATTTTTCAATCTGATGGAACATTTTTCATGCATTTTCATTAGAATATAAAATAAAAACATATTTTTTTCCACAATACGGATTAGTTATAGGAAAAAAAGTGAATGCTAAATATTTATGTGAGCTGTCCCCTTTATCAGGCAGAAAAGTTGGCGTAAATTGTATACCGGAATATTCTATACCTGATGGAATGATGTACCCTGTCACCCATTAAATTAACTTTTTTGGCCATGAATTCACCACCGGACAAAATTTGCAGGTACTCCGCAACTGCACCCCGCACAGCTACTTCTAGGCTTCTAGCTCTAGCATCGCAGACCCATCCGTGAATTCCTCTTCGTCCAGAGAACACCCAGAGGATATGATTGAATCCAAAGTCCTCTGAAATGAAATACAAAAGTAGATAGATTTGTGACGACCGAAATAAAAACATTTTGTTGAAACTGGCAAAATTTTTGTTAACATTTTTGTTTTTCACTTTCATTATTAAATGAACTGTTTGTTTCATTGACTTTGATTGTAATTCTCCAGATAAACATTGTACGAAGCAACGGATTTTCATAGCAAAAAACCAGGGTGAATAAATAAATAAATAAATAAAGAAATAAAAGGGCAATAGTGTTCATTACATTTTGATATTGTATACTGCGACCTAGTTGAAAATTTGTGTTTTTGATTCTTTCAAAATTAGAATTGACATTATATGGGTGATCGAATACCTCTGAGCGCCGCATCCAATATTTTGCAGGCTACGACCATGTACTTCCAACACTTGTTGCAAATATCAGCCCCGGAACAGCAAGTTCTCACCTCGTCGTAATCAGTCATATCTATGTCGAAGACGAGCTCTCGCTCGATCGCCTGAAATTTCGTTGCTTTCTTCTCCTCTTTGGGACTGAAGAATGCAAATAGTTTAAGGGATGTTGAAACATTTTTCCAACGTCTTAAGAACTTTAGTTTGTTTCTTTTATTTTTATTTCAACTCTACTACAAGCAGTAAATATCGTTACATAGTAAGGTTAGAAAAATATTTGCTCATGTTTTACAAGCTACCCAGAACCCATCGAAGAATATTTTCCAGGCATTTTACTGTAATAGTTCATGAAAAATTTGAATGCGAGTCAATGAGTTGGATATGACATACCTGATATTGTAAATGGCGCCAATATCGATTTTGAACGGGACCAGCCGCTTTATTTCCGCCTCGAGTTGTTTCTGATCACTGAACGATTGGAATCTAAGATAAACGTCTTCGTGAAGAGTAAAGGAAAACTCTCTTCGTGCAAAAGTGTCCGCTGGAAGGGTCAATGACAAAAGTTACGATGATCAAGAAAACCATACGCTGTTCGGAACAAACGTAAACACGTACGATGTCGCAGAAAAGAAAAATAGACTCACCCCTTCCATAACTGAGCCACTTGTAATAATCGTAAAACGGGAACAACCGAGCATAATAAACCGGCAAAAGATCGGGCAAGTTGTCCATTGTACCTTTTCGCGCCTTTTTCTCTCGTCAATACGGGATAAAATATATTTTTTCAATCTCCTGATATGTGCGAGTCGCGGGTCGGTTAACAATAGAGTTTACACGAAATATATCTTTATTTTTTTAACGAAACTAGATGAAGATGAATTTTAAACACTTGTCTTTCAAAATGTTTATTTCACGACGAAAATGACAGTCAATCCAGTGCAGCAAGATCGCGTGTAACACTTACCCCCTCTCGAGGGTCTTACACACCGATCACACAATCAGAAGCGCGCCTGTCCGTGAGCGAGCAACGCTCGGAGATCTTCGGAGAGAACCGAGCACGGTCGAAGTTTCTCGACCGCGTCTTCGGCAGCTACACCAACACATGGACGCTGAGAACGTTCATGTGTGGCCAAGTCGAAACGAAGTTTCGAGGGAAAAAGCAATCCGAGCACGACTCGCGTGTGACGTCACCCGACGGTACGCGCGCGACTAACAAAAAATGTATCGCGCACTCCGATATCTTATTTCAATAGTTTGTACGTTCATTTAAATATAGCAATGAATATAAATAACAACTTGTTTATCTTGTACAAAATTGTCTGCGCTTTACTCACACCCGTACCAATGCTATGCCTATGCCGTCCCATGCCTAAATTGTAATTCATAAAAATAAGCGGAAATATATTTATATTCCTATCGTTATATTCGTTATCATATACTATCATCAAGCGACAAAGAATTATCCCCAAAACTAGGCGAATCGTCTATTCGGCCGTGAAGAGGCAGTACCAAAAAGTGCACAAATATCACAAATGGTCGGTTGGGCTTGGTCGTAGTGCTCCTGGCTTCGGTCTTCAAGGGCGCGAGATCGATCCTCGCGCACGGCACTTATTTTTATTCATCATTATTACTATTAATTCGTATTTGATTAGTTATTTTTATTAATTATCATCATCATTTTGTTGGTTATCTTTTAGCGTCGAAAAATATATCGCGCACTCTGACCGCTTATTTAATTAGTTAGTACGTTAATTAAAATATAATAATAAATCTAAATTGCAATTTTTTTAAGTTCTAAAAAATTGTTTGCGCTGGACTCGTACTCGTCCCAATGCCAAA
>JAPYZI010001860.1:0-40609 GCA_030523105.1 Ophioninae sp. A BG-2022a | reverse complement strand
TTAAGATTTATCGATACATAATTAATTTCATTTTCCATTTTAACAGCAATGTTTGGTATGCGCACAAAGTACGAAGGGAGAGTACCCTTGTTCTCGCACTATAGACATCGTAAACGCGTAAACGCAGTCGGGGCAATGTACACTAATTACTGGCTATACGTGTGGCCGATTTGCACCTCAGAATCACTGAGGAAAACTAGTGCGAAGTATCCGCACCAACGTCTGGTAGGTGTTGGTAAAGATTGTGCGTGAGCAAGTGGTCGCATGATTCCAAGTAAAGGATGTACGTCAAATTTGCTTCTTTCTCTCTCCTAACTCTCTCTTTCCATACGAGCACCACACCCTCCCTCATCTTGGCTGGATCTCAATATCCAACTGGAGAGTATAAAGTGCATTAACCGCAGCTACCTCATTAACGCTTATCAATAATTACGTTTCTATATTTATCACATAATAAGCGAGTCTATCTCGTCATTAAGCAGACCCGAGGCTTCCCTTACGTGGCTCTTACAAATGAGACACGCGTGTGTGTGTGTGTGTTTGTGAATTGCGAGGGACATGGTCTGCTCGGTTTCCACGCGTACACAAAACACACACTTCTCTTAGTACTCTTACGATCCTCGCGTTTTCCTTCGCCAGTCACGGACATATAACCACTGTAAAAACACAGTTGTTTTTTTTTTCTTTGTTTATTTCTGTCTCTCTTTATCTCTCTCTTTTCTTTTCACGTATATCCCCTTTTCGCATCTGTGCTTTTCCTCGCGAGCAATTTTCCTCGAGCGTGATGCATCCCCTCGTAGATTCATCCCGATAAAGGGTTCGATGATCTATAATTTTCCGAGCTCACGATTATTCAAGGCTGAATATCAGACTCATTACTCCCCATTTTACTCCCACCGATACATCCTCGAGATTCCATCCGAGTCGAGGATAAAGAAATTCCAAGCGTTACTCACACTTTGAAACGATACGACTGTTTAGCGATTTTTTTTTGTTTCGTTATTAGATGATAATTATTATTATCGAAGGATCGTTTCGAGGTTGGGAGATTTTTTGAATACTTGAATAATTAGGTGTGTTTTTAATGGAAGTAATTCGGTACTTAATTTTGTTTAGTAGTTTCGTGATCGTTTGGTAATGGAAAATGTAGTTAATGGTTTAACAATATTTAAGGATAATGGATTTATTAGTCATTTTTGCCCACGAGACAATTATAGGACAAAATGTAGACGAGACGAGGGTGAAGGGATTTTAAATATTTTTTATACATTAAATTGATAGAATTATTTAAAGTTTTTTTTTATATTGAGGTTGAGATATTTTGAATATTATTTATATTTTTGATTGATAGCAATATTTAAAAGTTTCTTTGGTTAATAATATTGAAGTTAAGATATTTTAAATAAGTATTCGATGTTCGATGGCTAGCCCAAATGATCTGAACAAATAGTTTCGCTCCGTAACGTTAGACCAAATGTTGAAAAACTATTTTGAGGTACATTGAAAAAATATTGCAATGAGCAATTTAATCTCATCCATGTTATTCACCAGATATACCCTCATCAAAAACAAGAAAAATGTTTCGATGCATCAAAATTTGACGTTTTTTTATGGTCATATTCCAAATTGATCGAAAAATCGAAAGAAACACTTTCGATTTTTCAATCAATTTGGAATACGACCATAAAAAACGTCAAATTTTGATGCATCGAATTATTTTTGTTTGTTTGGGTTTGTTTGGGTTATGGCAAACAACAAACAAAAACCAACAAAAATCATTGTATATGGCAACCGAATTAAAAAAGATATCTTCATTCTTTTTTTCGATATAAATTATTACTATTGAACAAAAAAAAAATTCCATTGAATGAATATGCATAAGTTTATGGTTCCCTGAGTATTTATATGTATATTTACGTTTTTCGACGTACATCCGTTCATTTTGACCCATCCCAAGAACGGACTCGTATTTAGGTACGTATATATATGTATATATATATTTTCACGCAATAGATAATACGGGAGACAATCGGAGGAGGGGCACTTTCATTTTGGTGTATTAATTTAATTCTTGGCTATATATTCGATAGATGTAGAAGAAGGAAGCACGATGAGGTTCGGCTCGAACCGGAAAGACGCAAAGAAAGATCGAAAAGGGGGTGAGACTCTCGGGCGGGTGGTTACGCGGGCCGGCAAAGTTTGAATATTCATAGGAAAGAGGGAATAGAGACCGCTCGTAATAGAATTTAAATTAAGGAAAAGAGGGACCGAGCTTCGAACTCTACTGGGACTTTCGTATAATATGATAATATTCACCTGATCGATATTGTATATTATAAATATAGATATACAAAATACCCCCATGCCCCCACCCCCCTCCAACGAATATTTTTCCCCGGATTTAACGAGCTTAAAAAAGGATTATAAACGTTGTACAAAAATCAGGTAATAGTCACGAGTGTGATTGCAGCGAGCGCGGACTTTGAGAATAATTTATCATTTTTTTGGATAGGGGTTGGAAATTTGATCGAATAATGTTTATTAAAACCGATATTTCAAAGAAAATATTCATTCATATTTAAATTTAAATACTAAAATTTGAAATATTAAATTATGTATTAAAGAAAATAATTAAAGAACTTTTAAATATATTTAATGAAATAACTGACAAACTTTAATAAATATGAAATTTAATATAATTATAATTATAAAAAATATAAAAAAACATGGAATATTAATTATTGTATTGAATAATTAACGAGCGTTAATACAAATATGGAAAAATAATATTATCGATATTAAATATAAAATAAAGTATTCAATTGAAAGTAACTATAAAATTCAACAAAATTGTGAGAGCTGTAAAAACACCAAATAAATTGAGATGATAAATCCTCAATTTATAAATATTATGAAGATTTACATTGTCAAATCCATTAAAAAAAATTATTCGATTTCTTCATCCGTTGAAGAATAAAATTTCAAATGATTGCTTTTCAAAAATTTCAAAAAATCTTTGCTTTCTATATTTGGATAGTTGAAGTTTCGTGCTTCGTGTTAATTTTTATTTACTACGAAATATAATTTTTTATTTACAAAATCATTATTTTTTATGAAGTAAAAAAGAAACTAATATATTTCTGACGTGAAGATTATCGAATTTAATAATGGATATGATTTTTCGTTTTGTACGAAACAATGCCAAAAAAAACTCGGACCTTTTCTAGTCAAGAAAGGGAGATCGAACTTCTAATGCCTGTTGAAGGAAGAAACTTGAACTTGTTCTTTACACGCGGGGGTTGCTCTCACTTTCCTGTAGAAAAGGAAAAGCAACAGAAGCGAAACGAGACTGAGGAGGCGGTTCGTCGGTACGAGGTATAAGGAAAATGAGGAAGAAAAAGGTAAGCATCCCTCTCATCGTCAGGCTTTTCTGTTCACGAGCACTTTTATCAGCATTACCCAATAGCTGCGAAAAAAAAACCAAACTGTAAGTGTGGGGAAATGAGATTTTGAAGACATATTCGAGTTTAAGAACGAGTAAAGAATCGAAAGAAGTTCATCGAATTCCATCAAGGTATTAATTCTCGTACGCGTATAAAAAGAATTAAAAATCCGTATAAAAAGAATTAAAAATCCGTACAAAAAGAATTAAAAATCCGTACAAAAAGAATTAAAAATCCGTACAAAAAGAATTAAAAATCCGGATAAAAAGAATTAAAAATCCAGATAAAAAGAATTAAAACTCCGGATAAAAAGAATTAAAACTCCGGATAAAAAGAATTAAAAATCCGTACAAAAAGAATTAAAAATCCGTACAAAAAGAATTAAAAATCCTTATAAAAAGAAATTAAAAAAATGCCTTCCTAATACCCGAAACGTCCTCGGATAAATTCCATATAAATAGAAGCAGCGTTGGCCTCGCGATCCTCGAGACGTCTCTAATCGTAATCATCCTGGAGTGTTAATGTTCCCGTTAACTCGGCTGAGGTGTTTAATCTTGTTAGCTCTCCGTCGAGGTAAAACGGCTGGCGAGCTCACAGCCCCCCCTCGAGTGGTGCCGGCGATAGCGTACGTGTAATATAGTTCTCGTAGTACATAACGTGTGACGTAACGGTGAACAGCGGAGTACGAGTGGGGGCTAACATCTTCTTCTCCGCCCGTGCGAGACTTTTCTTCGGGTCTTTCGCTCATTAAGGGGCTTTCGCTCCCTCGCACTTTCGAGTTCTCGCGGCGCACCCCTGATATCCGTTGAAACGTCGTACGCTGATATAGCCTTTTTTTTTTTGGCGACGGTTGAGTCTCGAGATTTTGCCCCCCTTTCGAGACTCTTCATTCCTGGACAAAACCCCCTTCAACCCCCGTGTATTAACCGTCTCGTACCTACCGGAAGTCTTTTTTCCATCTTTTTCATCATCGTTTGGAAAAAAGTCTTCGAGGATCGTGGGGGTGTGGAAGGGATGATGAAAAACGAGCTGGAGTGAGAGATGATGATGATGATGATGATGATATAATTTATTATGCCCTAGTCTTTGACTTCCGGGCAAAAAAAAAAATAGAAATAACAAAAATAACGTAGAAACTTAAACATAACTTAAAATTAATATACACTAAGAAAATAACGATACTTCTAATGATAGTAAAAATAATAAACAGAATAAACAGAATAGCGGTAATAATTATAAAAAATACCAATAATAATAATGATAAATAATAATAATCATAGCAATAATCCTCGTAATTATATAATAATAAAATAATAAGGAAAGCAAAAATAACTGAAATATGAAGTAAAAAACTAATACAATGAGATTTGTGATCCTACTCTTTCAATAACTCGCAGTTGAATAAATAATCCTGCACTTCTCGTTTAAATTCAACAAGCTTTTCGATGTTTAACCTATTTGGCTAGAGAGAGAAAAAGGAGGATACGTGTGCCCCCGATAAAAAGTTCGGACTCCCATCTGTCTTTCGTTCGCCAGTGAAAGAGTCAAGGGGGGAATTGAAGACTGTTGGAACACTGGTGGAAGAGGGAACCTCTTATCAGCCGTATCTATCTTGATTAATGTATTTCTACGCCTGTACGTATAAGGGTATTGATACGTGTAGAAGTGCTGCATTAGGATATATATATATATATATATATATATATATATATATATAAATAAATACATATATGCGTGCTCAGGTAGGAATAAGCAAAGAACGTCTCCACACGTCGGTGACTCCTGTGTAGGGATGGTGAAGAGGAATCAACGGAGACGACAATGACCGGCGAAGCGGATCGACCGCGAGGGTCACACCTGACGGATCTCTGCCTCCGTGGTCACACGGAATATAATCACCGCTCATCGTCGTCTTCCTCGCACTCTTTATTTTTCTACTTCTACCATATTTTTCCCTCTACACGCTGCTCACATTACCAACTCTTTTTCTTCAGCCCTGCTCTTCTTTTCTTTTCGCTTACAGTCTCTCTTTCTTTCTCTCTTTTTCTCTATTATTCTTTATTGTTTATTCTTTATTGTATTCACAGTTATTACTCTTTATTGTTTATTTCTATTATTTTTGTTTGATTTTTTTTTCTTTTGTTACCGAATTGTTGTCCAATAGTAGGATTAGGGCATAATAAACTTTATCATAATCTTTCTCTCTCTCTATTTCGATATATCTAGAATCTTGAGAATTCTAATTATTCAAAGACTTTATCTGTACAATTATTATCTGCTTAATGAATAATTAATTAGAGTTATTAATTATACCGAAGAATTTGTAATTACTAAATGATCGATCATTTTGTTGCTCTGTCTCTCTTTCCGGTTTTCCCTCTCTCTGTCTCTTTTTTTGTTTGTATTTTTTCATCGATCCGGCTAAAGTATTTTCTCTCTCTCTCTCTCTCTTTTTCTCGTTATTGCATTAACGCATTGAGTTTCTCTCGATCGCTAATTAGACGTTCTTTCGAAATCGGAAAAAGAGGAGGTTCGAGGCGCGACCGCCGACGAGCACTAATTCGCGTGCAACAATGAGATTTTCCTATAGCTAGTACAAAGCCCGTGGATGGGATCGAAGGAAAAAGCGGCATGATTATTACAGATCGGTTGTTCCGATAGCACGAATGAAGTTGCGCGCGAGCGCGTATTTGTTCTCGCGCGCAGTGCCGCTTCCCCAATTATACGAGCTCTTCGCGTCACGTATAGCAGCGCTTTGCTAGCGCGAGTAATGATATGACTGCCTCCTTGTGCGATCGAACTTCGCTTGCACGAGCTCTTCGAACAACAAAAAAAAAAAAAAATAACGAAAAAGGAAGAACGTACGATCTACTCGAGCTCCACCTTGTAATGACAAATGAAAATGATTGCGACCAGTCACGCGACGTTGCTGAAGAGTTTTTATTTTCAAGTTTCACAGTATCAAGAAGATTTATATTAATTCAAGCGTGCAAATATATTTTCAAAATCTATAGCATACATTTAGTGAAATAAAAAAAACAACAATTATCGAACTGTCAATTGTCAAATAAAAAACAATCAAAAATGAAATTGTCAATTGTCAAATAAAAAAGAAAAAAAATCGAATCGTCAACTGTCAAATAAAAAACAAAAAAACAGCCGACTGATATAATTTATTTAAACGAAAAAAAAAGCCAATTTTATTGGTTCAATTTGTTTAAAAAAATCAGTCCACGAAAAATGCAGCACATCCGCCATGTTGAAGATCGGACGCTGATGGGAAAAAGGATTCCCGGTGAAGAATTCTCCAGAAACGCATAACGCCGCATGGAGACTGCACGCGGAGCAAATCCCCCCCCCCCCCTTTTTTTTATTTCTTTCCGTTGGATACGTTATCGGGAGTGGATCGCAGGCACGAGGATCCGCATACAAAGGTGGTGGAAGAAGAATACCCGAGGATGAAGATACGTCCGAGGACTGGAGGAAGGTAGAGTAGAATCAGGATAAATTCGGATCGGGTTGAAAAATAAAACAAAAAAAGCGAGGAACCCGAGGGTGTAGGAAGAAGGATGTTGAGGGTGGAGGAGAAAGTCAGGTACGTGGAGACGGGCGTACCGAATCATCCGCGGATGTTCCATGGAAGCGCCGTGGAATGATTTACCGGGACTCGTCATAAACCGAGACCGCCCGAGTTATGTGCCGCGAGTCCGTACCTACAGATATAAGGTGAGCTGGGATAGCCTTCATTCGGGTGCACGTATAGGTATAAAAAAAAAAAAAAGAAGGAGAGCACACATACGTGACAAGCCAGAAAAGAGACACAAGAGGACGCTGATTATCGCGCGAGATTGTTCGCACAAAGCGAGTGCGAGACCCGAGCACCGACTCTTCCTATCTCTCTTCTATTTTCTCCGTATTTTTCTTACATTTTTCTTTTTTTTTCCATCTCTTTCGCCCCTTGGCTACTCGGAGATTTAGATATTTATGTTTATATATATGAAAAAAAAAAAGCCGAGGGCAAGGCGAATGCGTGCTCGGACTCGAAATCAGGGGCCTCCTGATACTCCAGGGCCCTCAACACGGGCACCCCAAATTTCATGAGTGACCTTTTCGAAACGGAAAACCAGAAAAGAACGACGAAAAATAGTACGAATTCCGCTCGAAACTGGCGACGGTGTTGTCAGAAGGATTTCCAACTTTCAGGATGTACCTAAAGTGTCATACTTTTGCTTTTCAGTCTACTCGACAACTTCTTTAAATGGTTAAACAACGGCGTATAAAACGCCGTCAAGAGTAGGGTCAACTTTGTTCAATTCCAGAATTCCGATGAACGCGCCGAAAAGATCGAAGACTGGTGAGGACGGTGGAACGCTTTAATGATTTCGTTATCAGTGCGCTGCTCCCAAAACCCCTCATGAGGAAATGAGTAAAATAGGTTGAAGCCGCGTACCAATCGGGTACGGTAATGATCGGGACCGCCGGAGAACGGTGGCTGGATCACAATTGGAGGCGGTATCAACGAGGCTGCTGAAACGAAGGAAACGAACGTGGGGGTTGAAAAGAGGGAGCGAACGTATATTTGTATTATAGAGAGAGAGAAAGAGGGAGAAAGAGAGGTGTATGCATTGAGTGCGCAGGTTTGCCTCGCATTTGTTACGGGCCGATAGCGATTGTTTCCCCTATCTGGGAGTTCCACTGCAACAGTGCAGCCACCGCGTTCGGTGTAGTATCGCTGTATGAAACTGGCACGTATCGGTGAGCGTTCCCGTTTTCTCGAATGGCCTGCACATAGATGTATACGTAAATCGGGTCTGGCTGCACGCGGAGGAGATGAACTCGCGCCTTCGTTTCAACCGAGAGGCAAACAGCCGACTCCAATACCAGCCGATCGGGGTAAATAGTTTTTGCGGATGTGGGCGTACGTAAATGTACTGGAGGAGGGTTAGTGCGAGGAGGGTCCAGCTAGGCTACGCAGCGCTGTACATTCTATTTTATCGGATGCAAACGACAATACCGTGAATTGGGTACAGACAGATAGAAAAAGCTCTTTGAGCTTGGGCTTTCGATAATCCGCTGATAAATGCAATCGGCGATTGATCGGGACCTGCCAGGGCTAGGGTTGAAAATAATTGAGGATTGGTACTTTTATTGGGTGGAAAATCACGGAATGTTCCTTGATGACGGCGTTTGGTATACGTTTGGATTTGGTTCTCGATGATCCAGTGGAAAATGTAATCGGCGGTTGAGCACCATCCAGGCTGCGCATCAGCGGTTGGAAAGAATTGAAAATTGGTATTTTTATTGGGTATCAAAAAAACGGAATGTTCGTTGATGACGGCGTTTGATATACGTTTGGGTTTGCGGTCGGATCGCGCGATCGGAATGAATCCGCAGTGCGGGCGAAACGGGCGGTATTGGGCTTGGACCGTTTGGAGTGGCGTGTAGTAGGGAATGAGAGTTAAACCTGCACACGCGGTTTAGCCGTTGAGAAAGTTCCTCGAGGTTCGGGAACATCCGCAGCGGCACAACGGTGCCTGGATCCTATCTCCCGTTCGAGATTGAGTTCGACTCATCACGAAATGCTTGGTAGCGAGTATCCTCTTCTATTCGTGCATAGTCTGGGATACACAAGGGTATCTATGTATCGGCCGTTTGTACCAGAGCACCGTTGCAGTATTGGTGAACGCTGGTGGGCGCAAGGGGGTGGATGGAAAAGCCGCTTGTGTGTATCTATTTGCCGACACAGATAAATACGGATATAACGGGAGTGTACGAACGCGAAAACGCCAATACACACGGATACAGAACCGAGGAGAGACTTGGATAGAGAAAGATGGAAAGATAGAGAGAGAGAGAGAGAGATCGTGTGTTCTTATAGTGGAACTTATTGATCCAACAAAACTCATTTCAAGATACAGTGCGAAGTCTCCAAGATACAACTCCTACTCCACCTCTTCTGGTTCCATCTCGTGTCTTTTCCTTCCTAACCGTTGCTTACTTCGTCCTCTCTTACTCTTTCGATCCCTCCCCCGACCGCCAACCACCCCCCTCGTGCGTTTCATCCGCCCGCGCAACCTCCTTCGACGACCCGTTCCAACCACCCCCAACGACCCTCTTCTCCTTTCCAAGACTCCTGTATCGTATCGCAAGAAATTCCTATTTATACTTATATATATCTATATATATATATACATATACACATACATACACATGTTGCCTTCTAATCGAGTCTATACCGGAGCAACCAAGGTAGGGGATGCTACCGACTACGATTGGACATTTTCTGCTGGAAATTCTTGTCGCATCGATCCTCCCGATGATACGGCATTCGCCGTACCAAACTTCTGCCCAAACCTGTCCGGATCACCTGCCAGTTGTCGAATCCATCAGGGATTAGCCGCTGGATAACGCAGGCCTTTTTTTCCGCACCGAATTCCTCGAAGATTGTAAATAGCGCGTAAGGGTCGTCGGCGTTACGGAAATTCCGAATTCCGGGGTGGTTCTATCGAAGCGCAAAAGTTAATAATTAGACTCGGCGCGTGACCTTGTACTTTGAATATTCGTATCGCGCTTGGTGTTCTCAGCGGATGTTCGCCTCTCGCCCTAGTCGAATATCCAAAGTTTCCAAGCAACTCGGCGCATCGTTGAAAGCAATTTCTGTGTCGAGCTCCTCGTAGATTCGCTTCTTATATATCCGTTTCGCTCTTCTCGGTGTAGATTTGTACGTTGCTGAAGCATCTTCGAGAAGAAGCGTGCATTTTGAGGCGCAGAGCTGCGCTAGGCTCTTGATCAGTCCTCTCAACGATCCGTCGATATTTCTTTATCATCATCGGTAGTCATTTTTGATGATGATCGATCGATAGGGTGACAGGGTCCACCGAGACACTTTTGTACCGAGCAAGGTCGAAGCAACGCCGGAGTACAATGTTGGAGTCGAGGAACGAACAGGAGGCTGGAGACGAGCGTGGGAGGCGAAAGAAAAAGTGTACGGGTATATAGAAGAGGGACGAGCGGGAGAAGGAGGAGGAGGAGGAGGAGGGTGAGCGGAATGAAAGGAGGGAAAGAGGGAAAACGGGAGCGTCTGGTGTGTAAGAGAGGCTGAAGAGGGTGGTAGATGAGCGGCTCGGTTGGCGGAGAAGGGAGTCGGAGGGTTATACGAGAGGGAGCGAAAGACGGAGGAGGAATAGTCGTGTAGCTGAGGTGGTGGTGGTGGTGGTGGTAGGAAAAGGGTAGAGAGAAGGGGTGCCAGTGGAAGGCCGCGAATGCTGTCTGAGGGAAAAGAGAGAAAGAGGGAAAAGCCGAGGTACGACGCGCGGAATCGGCCGGCAAGAGGGATGCAGCGCGAGAAAGGCCGGGGGAGCAAGGAGGCAAAAAGGGGCTCGGGGGGTGGCTTGTAGAAAGAGGCGAGAAAGGGAGGAACGAGAGGAGATAGATGTATGTGGGAGCACCGCTCGATACAGCCCCAGCGGAGTAACCCTCCTCCCCCTCCCCCTCTTCTCTTTATCTTCTCTCCTCTCCATCTCTTCATCCTCATTCTCTCTTTCAACCTATCCCTCTTTCACTCTCGTGACCATTGCCAGACCGATACCAACCGTCTTTCTCACTTTTCCCGAAGCCAAACATCTCGCATCTCGCGAGGTTAAAGTGAGAAAAGTCAACCCAGTCGCTAGCCGAGTCCTCGTGTATGTGCCCGAACGATACCCCCCCCCCCCCCCCGTCGCCGCACCGCGATAGATCGTGGGCGCGCGCGCAAGAGCTGACGATGTATAGCTATCGTTCTCTAGACGACACAACTATGATGGCTCTCTGCTCTCCTGTCGCTATCGTCCTCGTGTCGCGGCAACCAGGTTAAGGACCTCGCAACCTTGCAGCGGCTTAAACAGGACCGTTCAACGTGTTCGTCATTAGGATGAAACGCCTATTCGATAGTTTTCCGATCAACATCGTTTCGTCCCACTAGCAGTTGGATCTTCCGGTTCCAATGTCCAATAGCACCATCCTTCACTCCCGCTGTCCTAACATCTAGACCCCCCCTAGTAGCCGCTTTTACTTACGAATTTTCAGGCAGGCCTCGGCGAGGAACTTTGCCACTTTGGCATTGGTGGGAGGCTGGAACTGTGCGCTGGAAATGAGGCAGCTACGTGTGTCAGCTTCATCTCGCCTTCAAAAGCTCATCCGGGTGCCTTTTATCGAGATACTTTTTCAAAGCCCACTTTTACCGAGAGTTGGCTCGCTTTCAAAATTTCGCTGAGAGACGTAGATTCGTAGGGTGGTTGAAGGAGTGCGAGAAAAAAAGGGTGGGGAAGAGGTAGAGAGAGCCGGTACGCGGCGTATTTTGTCACTCGGCCGGTTATCCAAGCACTTCCATCCTCGTTCACGCGAATACGAGTGCATAAACACGCGAGGCCTCGGCTACCTCCAGTCATCCAGGCTCCAATGGAGAGCACCTTGACTATGTACCGCTAGGCACTTGATATCCCCCCGGGGGAGGGCAAGGGTGTCGCACCATCAACCCGACGTACCCTCTGGAAAATTATCCTCGTGGAGTTCCACTTCCCGAAGGACAACAGCTGGAACGGTGGGTGCCCGCTCACGTACGTGTCGCACTGAAAGAGTCTACGATGCTTGGACTATGCCCGTTGATGGGTACCTGGGTTGGTTATATCGCGTCGGAGACTCTCTCACGCGTAAACTCCCCCGCCCTCCACCCCTCCACCTCTGGACGCCTCGACACTCTCGTACTCGGAGGATATTGTGATTTTAGCGTCTGTGTAATTATGGAAATTAGCGACATGCAAAGCCTAGGATAAAAGGGTTGATTATAATCCAAGCGGAGAGGTGGGAGAGCGAGGGTTGTAGGTGCCGGTCGGAAACACGGGAAAAGGAAAACAAAGGCGGACATATATGGTACCAGGGATGAGTAAGAGGGCGAGAACTTCTCTTACACTTTTCGCGAGAGGGCGAGAGCGACGTATAACGGGGGCGGAGGTAGGAGGTGGAGGGGCAGGGGGTGGTTGGAGGAGGAGGTTGAGGCTATAGATTAAAACGCTACATCCTACCCTCGCGCCTTTGCCCTCGTTCCCATCACGACCCGCTCTTTTCTCACATCTAACCGTCCTGCATCCTCCTCTTACGCTGTGCCTAGTTCTCGTCATCGTCATCCAGCCCGGGCGCTCTCTCTCTCTCTCTCTCTCTCTTTCTCTCTCTCTTGGTACGCGTAATATGAATTCGTTTCTGGAATAAACCCGTGGCGAGGCACTCAGCCTTCTGCCGGAGCTCGTAAATTCCAACTGAGAGAAATGGAGAAAAGCGTATGGAGCAGGAGTGCAGGACCTCGTCTCGTATTACGCTTTGGATCAACTCGTACGGTCTCCCACTTCCTTTTAATCGTGTGGTCGATGAGGATTGAAAGGAAAAATAAATAAAAAAAGCATAGATGATGAGAAATCAATCGATCTCAGTCCGCTGTCGAGAGAGGAACCAAGAATGAACCAATGGAGAGTTTGATCAAACCCTCTCGAAGATAATCCAATGGAAAAAGGGTGCATTCGAATATAACCAAAGTAACGAATTCGCGAGGGTACCACGCCCAACGAACATTTCCAATAATATCCATATTCCCCCGAGGCGAATGCTCACTGGGAGAGGATTTTCTTCGTCGTATTCTTCGAAGTGGAAAGGACACGTAAAGCTCGGCGGGGATGACGCTAGCTGGAGACGGTCGAGGTTCGAATAAAAAATGGCGAAGCCAACGACGAATTGCCCGAGTTGGATGAGAGGAAGGGCGCAGAGGGAAGGAGGAAGGGAGGGTGAGAGGAATGGTTGGAACGAGGGATGGGGTGGTTGGCTAGCCCGTGCAATCGCCTCTGCAAGCCACCCCGCGCGCGCGCTCGCTCTCCGTACTCTCCTTCCTTCCTACAGCGGTGAAACCAGCTCCCACCACCCCTGGCGCCGGTGTCGTTCGCAGCGCGCGATACTGCCGGAGAGGATGCTCTACAGCTCCCTCTCGTCGTCCTCGTCGTCGTCGTCGTCGTCGTCGTCGCCGTCGTCGTCGACGTCGTTTCACTCGCTTTTATCTATCTTCCTCAGTCCAACGAAACGTCTCCCACCCTTGCCATCCTCGATGCCGCTCGCTCCCTCTCGCGTCGTCTCCGCTCGTATCTCTTCCCGTATCCTCCATCCCTCCACCTTTTTTTTCCCTCTTTCCCTCACCCGAATCCACTCCCTCCCCGACCAACGCTTTTTCCCATCTGGCTATTGGACTCTCGCTTCAACGACAGGGTTGAACGGGGGTTGCGTCCGGGAACCTATGAAGCGATCGGGTATCGAGTATCGGCTCGTTCTCTCATTGGTCGTTCGGCTTCCCGCACCCGCAACCACCCCTCGCTGGAAGCACACTCCTCTCCAACCGCACCGCGCACAGTCACGACTGATTTGTTACGTAAAAACGTCGATATTGTTACCCAGGTTGTATATCTATAGGTGGAACTACGGTACCCAACATCCGACCCATCCGCGCCCACCGCCACCTCTCTTTGTCGCTACCGTCTACCTCCACCGGGTGAAAGTGGAAGCGGCGCGAAAGGAGAAAAGCGGATATAGGCGAATGAGAGAGAGAAAGAGAGAGAGAGAGAGAGCGAGAACGATGGAAATCCGATGCGAAAGAGACCACCCCGTGGAAAGTGAGAGAGAGAAATAGCTTCCACTTCCTTTTTATCGGTATCCTCGACTCCTACTCCAACCACCGGTTCGCCTTGTTCTCTCCTCAACTCCTAGTCGTTCGACCGGGAATACGAGGCTTTATCGAAGCAATGGCCGGCCTCTCCGACGACACGCTCTTACCAAGCCGACATTTTCTCGCCAGGCCGTACACCGTCTAACCTTTCTCCATTCTGGACCAACCTCTACCTCATGACGAATATTTTAGTTCGGGACTAGGAATCCCCAATGACCATTCAAAGCTGGAGACAAGTTCCATCAGTTGTTTAGGTTCCAGAGTCCGATCTTCTTTCGTGACCTGTATGTCTGATTCATACGAGTCTATTGTACAGAAGCCTTCAATGGTCCCGTTGCCATTTAACGCGTGTGACACTCAGGCAAAGCCACGAAGTTTGCTCCAATGAAACCATCAGTTTCGCCATTGTCAAAATATCTCCACTGTTGACCACTGCGATAAAGGACGGAACGCTGCCTTCAGAGAAGACGTTACGGTCGGTTGAAAAACACCCCATGCGCATTAACCTTCGAACGCTCGATACACGTTTTACTCATTACTCTGCAAAGTCGCTGCTTCGGAGCTCTTATCCTTCCAGGATCTGCGTTCACTCCGGCGTGACCTGGTACCACGAGTTATTTCACTTCTAACGCTATTCTGGTTTGTAGTTTTCATACGTAGCGGGCTATACGGGAACGCTGATAGTACGAATAGTTATGTACCCTGCTGTGGAATCGACCGGAATACTCACTTGAATGATGATTACTTCTCGACCCAATAGAGATCTCGCTCTCATCTACGAAAGATTCATAAAGCGAAAGCAACCGCCGGATTGACGCCTCGTTAGGAAAGACATTCCAGCCGAATGAAAAACTCACTATCAATAGACGACAATATTACGATAATCATCGTTGTCAATGTCCACCAAAAATATCCGTGGATTATCTTCGTCACGTTGGAAACTTCGCTTTGAAAAGTCACGCTGATAATGGGAATACGGATAACCCGGAAAAGTAACGATAAACGAGCCTGGATTTTGAAACATTCATAAGCGCCATTAGCTAGATTGATGGAACGATGGAACGGTGAAAAAAATCAAGCTGTTTTTCACATCCCGAGTACGAGAGAGTGATGCGATACAATATTCAAAAAAAAAAAAAAAAAAAATAAGCAAAAAAAAACGGAGAAAAAATGCTGAGTGCCATTTCCGTTTTCCCGAGAGTGCCTAAGCATTCTCGTTCTTCCACGAGGGCTCGTTCCACGGTTAACAATGGATCTATTTTATCCGGTGGCATTTATGGTGAACGGTCAGAAAGTCTCTCGAGAAGTGCACCGAGGGTATAAACAGAACGAAAGCGAGAGAGAGAGAGGGGGATAGTCGAGTCTGCAGTGGTAGAGTAGCCTATGAAACTTTTATCGAAGAAAGAATGCGTTTTCGCGATGGCGGCTTGATGCAGGTTCTCACCCCGTGCGCCGTTGTAGAGGAACCTCGTGGGATGGTCGAGAGTGAGATAAAAGAGATAGAGGAGTACGTGTGGGAGTACGTGGTCGTACGGAGAGGGGTTTAGTCGAGAGGGAGAGGAGGATACGCCATCGTGATCGGGAGGAAGTACAGGAAGCGGGTAGAGCCCGTTCGTACGGGGTGTTGTTGGAGGAGGTGAAGGTCGGTGGCAGTAATTCAAGCGGGGAGGAAAGAGAGAGGATCGAGAGGATCGGAGAACGCGACGGGAGGGTTAAAGGGGGGTTAAAGCAGGAGTACAACGCGCAGACTCAATAACGCCGAACCGAAGTCTCCGATAGGTCGAGGTTCGACTTCAAGGGGTGGGAATAGATTTCCAATCGGATCGGGGCGGCGGGTGGGAACTGTCCTCTCTCTTCGCTCCACTACGCGGTCCTCGATTCAGCTGCTGGGGTTGCCGCGGCCTGTACCTCGCCCCCCCCCCAGGGTTTGGCTTCGCCCGTACCTTCCGCGTCCATGCTGTAGGTGGGCCTGCGATTCCCGTATACAACGCAACCAATATACGCAACCCGTTCCATACAGAGGCCGTTGCGTCGGCTGCTTTCACCAAGCGGAATCCTCGAACGAAGGGGCGGGGGAGGGGAGGGGGAGAATCAAGGTACGTACGCGTAGACCACCGCGTATACGCCCTCGCTGAGGCGCACAGCATCATCCGCGGTGGAGGACATCAGTGCGGATATGTCGATGTGTGTACATTGCAGCCTGTGAATCATGAAGGGGTAGCTGCACCGATGTTGGAGGGAGACAGGGGGGAATGTCGTATATCTCGGTCTCACTTCTGCGTGTATTGACCAGGCTTCGATGCGCGCATCTGGGCGTAACCCGTTTGGTCGTTTGTTCTCTCGTTCGAACCGACAGGCTGAGTTCGCGTCGAAAGAACGGAGAGACGGATAGACGCGGATGTGTAGAGACGAAGAGGACCCAGTGGGGGCGTGCGATCGAGACGGAGAGAGCAGGAGGGACGGAGAGAAAGAGAGAGAGAAAGAAGAGTGAGAGAAGAGTAGAGAACGAAAGGAAAGAGGGAATATAATAGCGTTGGCTGCAACGATGCCGTTGCTGGTGCCTGCAGCCGATGAGTGGGTTGAGGACCGAGCGAGAGCACTCTCTACCGGGGACGAGCGCTGTATAGTACTCCCGCTCTTCTACCACCCCCAAACTAAACCACCCCCTCGAGTATACCCGTCTACGTGTACACGTACACACGTGTCTACAAATACAGAGGAGCTCTACGTGGATGGCAATAGGGAGGAGTGCCGCGCCTGCGAATTGTCGTCAGGGCGACGCGGCGACACTGGAAAAATCGAACTGAAATAAACCGAAGACTTTTCCTCCAGGCTACGCGAAATGCTTTCTTCCTCTGGCCTACCCAACGTCGATGTATCACCTCTCACTCGGTCACCTTCCACGCCTCCGGTGGCGTGCGCATACATCCGGACTGGATAGGAAGCCCAGAAATCGTCAACCATACCCACTTTTTCAACTTTCACGAATATGGAGCTGGTGTAGACGCGTCCGTCTCACCTCCCGGCAAATTCTCACCTTGTTAGTGCACCTTGCCGGAGGATCCCTTCGGGCGCTGATCGACGTTTCCCCTTGAGGACAATTCGCGCAAGACAGTGCTCCAGCGAGATATTAATCAGGTATCGTTAGACCAAACTGCCGCCGTCGTTCGCCGGAATGAGGTTTACGACACCGCACTGACCTTGGAAAAATACCTATTAGCGAAGAAACGGAAGCGAGCTCCGATTCGACATCAGGACAACATCGAAGAATCGATGTTTGCGGGCTATTGGAATTGAAGAGGAAGTTGACGTTCGTATGTCAAAGCATTTTAGCTACCGTGGATTGCAGGGACTAGGCGTCAAAATTGTGGACCTGGTGAAAAAGGCAGATGAAGGAAACCTAAAGAACGAGCATTAGCTTTGCCAGGATGCTGTACCACGCTGCGATGCACAGCGGCACCAACCAGAAACCCACCACAAGTCGGGCGTTTTCAAGCATTCGCAGCCTAGTCCCTTCGCGTCTCTGTCTCACCGTCTCTCATCGTAGATCTCCAAAGCTCGTGGCAGCATTCAGCGGATGAGTTGTTGTAGCGATTTAAGCGATACCTTGCCCTGGGTCTTTGTCGACCCTAGTTCTCTCTTTTGCTCTTCGTCTTCCTGATGTAATACACGTATACACGTCTCTTACCAGGCGTTTCCGTACCAAGGCAGAACTCTTCCAAGCTCTAGAGCATATCCGGATATGGTTTCCCAGGACGCGGATATAACGGGGAGCCACGGCGGTATTTACTCGTCGCCCGCGTGGCGACGCGCGAGAGGTACGAGAGGCGCGATCTTGCCCAGTGAACGCTCGCGAAACAAAGAATTATTATTTGCACCCTTATCCTCTGTCTTTTTCTCACTTTCACCCTCTCTCTTTCTTCCTCTCTCTCTCTCTCTTTCGATCTCTTTCCCTCTTTCTTGGAGTGTCGGTATGGATGCGATGCTTGGGTCGACGCAAGTTGGAGTGGCGATGTGGAGTAGTGTATACCGGCTCGGAGGATTTTGCAGTTCACAAACTAAGTTAGCAGCTACACAACTCCCAGGGTCGGGCGCCCTGAAAGAGAGAAAGAGAGAGGGAAAGGATGACGACACGTTGGAGCTTCAGGGGTTGCTGATGCTCCTATCCTTAGCTGCACGCCTCAATCTCTCTCTCGCTCTCTCCGACGCACACATTTCTCCCTAGTCGCTTACGCGCTCGCCAGCTATCTGAGATTATGTGTTGCGGATATACGCCGAGTTACAGCCGTCGTCCTCTCTTCCCGCTCTCACGCTTACTCAGGAGAGCCCACTCGACCCAGACCCGGTTGAGAGTACCGTAACAGCGCGAGATTGAGAGAAACCGTGTATGTGTTACTTCGAGTCGCGCAATTCTTTCATCCCTCTTCCAGTCGCGTCGTGCTTTCGCCGCCATTGTACTTTTCCCGCGACTATACTTTTATAAATCGTCCTACAGTTGCCTCCCCGCCCTCCCTATCTTGATGGCATCCTGGTGCTTGCAGCTCGCACCAGCACGGTTCGTCGTAGCTATCCAGGATTGGATTAGCGGTGAGTTACGATCACTTCGCGGTGAACCGTCCTTCATTGGAACCCCAAAAGCTCCGGGGCTCTGACGCAAGGTTAGAGTCTTTCGCGGAGGGACAAGTTGCACCTCAGCTTGAGGTGCAACTTGTCCAACGCTCTTCAACCAAGAAATTTGACTCAAACCCTGATTTATCCAAGATTGAAGCTGATAGCTTTGCCATCATTGCGCTTTGGATCAACTCGCCCAATGAACCACTGTATGATAATAGGGCAATTGTAATCATCGTACGTCACGTGACACCACTGATGCGTGTGCAAGACGATAGCGGTCTGCCATATTGGATAGCGAGAATTACGAACCAATATTTTAAGGTCTTCAGCTGTTGGTAACAAGAATTCATCGGCAGAGTTCATACGAGTAGAACTGTTCTATGGTAATCAGTCAGGTATGATTCCGAAATATTTTGTTGGTGTTTTTAAAAATAATAATTATTTTATTATAATTTTATTATGTTAATGTTATTGAATTCGTTGATTTTAATAAACTGAATAATTATTCAATTATCTTTATTTACAATTAGATATTAATAAAAGAATAAAATTAATTATATTTATTTTATTCTTTTATTAATATTTGTATTAATTGGAAAAAAATGCTCCTTCTCATGGATCGATAATTTGTTTATATTGAGTTCGTTAAAATGACAAAACCTCAATACTCCGAACCAACCAGCAATCGAAATTTGCATCGCTTCCAATGATGTGTTTGAAGAAAAAAACAAAATTGCCAATGGAGTAGGGAATTCTGGGTGCACCGTGTAATGCATTTTCCGCGAGGAAGCGGGACGGAGGGTGTTTCGAGTAGGATCGATTTCTCGGCTCTCCGGATACTTTCCTGGCGCATTCTTTAGCGCTGGAAGTCAGGGAATGGAAGAGAACGCAGTGGGAAGAAAACGTATTGGCCGGAGAAAAGCGTCGGCAGCCGGAGAGTATACAAGAGGGTGCGGAGGTGGTCTTGGTGGTCCGGGGACCACCTTTTCTCTTCTCGCGTCTCTGCCTCTCGTTTTTGCGGGAGGTTGGAGGCTGGCAGTGCCGTGGCGAGGTGTGCGGACGGCAAAGTGGGTGGCAGCGATGCGGGCGGGGTAAAAGGGTAGGTCGGAGGTATTGATCTCAACTCTTGCTTTTCTCAACTTTTTATCCGCCACGAGAAACCCAACCAAGCAGCCAACGAGTAGTATACCTATACGAGGCGAGACGCGGCCATAGAGAACTGCGATATCGTTCTTGGTCGTGAACATCCACTAGTCGCACGTATCCGCACCAACTGGAACTCTCGAGAGACTCCGGTGCACCTAGAAGCGTCAATGTCGACTGATCGGTTGGCGGGGCCAACGTCGCGATGCAACCGCTTCCGGCGAGTCGATCTCTCGAATTCTTGATTGAAACTTACGACCCGATTGGATTGGCCGAGAACCCGAGCGGCATCAGACCTCGTCAACCCTTGGCTTTACTCGTGAACTTTCCCGTTCTTGAAACTGCATCCCCGTGGAAAGCTGAAACGAGCCTCTGTACATTCGCTATCTCACTTTCCATTTACCCTCCAGTTACTTGGCCACCTTCCGTTTCGGGATTTCTCATCGTCCTTTTTCTGTAGCCTCTGGAGGATTCCATCTGGACCTGCCGATAGCGGAACTGGCTATTTGTATGCACTTCCTTCATTGGCCTGGCCCAATATCGTATACCTTTCAAGGCTCCAGCTATTCAACTGAGAAACGCTAATTCATTTTTCAACTTAATACGCGTCAAAGATACGTTTGGGTTGAAGTTTTTGAAAGGGACGAAGCTCCAATGGATCTCTGGTATCCGAATCCATACGGACCAACGAGCTATCCGTTCGGCGAAAGGTATCAAAAAAATGTTGATATCCCCAGTCAGATGACGAGCATTGCGCTACGGTCGATCAACAGATATTACGGCGTATTTAGGACCCGCTCTGATAGAAACAGGTGAAAACCGCTGAATCAAAAATATTTGCGGATCGACGGTTGGGATGGAACGGAAATTGAAAAAAGGGAATGAAACGTGTATGGATCGGTGTATATACGAGGGAATTAAAATTCCGTATCAAACGGATGGTCCAACGTTAGGTAAAAGCTGGATGTACTTGGGTGGGAAAACTCTCATTTCCCATTCGGTGAAATAAATCGCGTATTTATTTGTCTGCGGAGCATCCGGCTGTACCTCATCAGCTACCTTCTCAGCTTTTCACGGAGGTATGTATGGATCCTCATGGGATTCGACTTCCCTCGGCCAACCCCTAGTCAACGCGATCCTACTTCTCCTCACCTTCGACACTCTCCTCGTTCTCGGTGAGATTGGGCACCTCTTTTGGAATAACCCACCGTGAAGTCACCATCGAAGCTCCTCTCGCGAAACACGGAGCAAACAGAGTTAACCGAGCCCACCCATACACCGGTGACATCGAAACGGCGCTATTCGGTAGCTCGCACATAACGAAACGCACACCGGAAAAGCGAGGAAACGGCCCCCGGCTGTATCCACATTTCTACCGTTTTCCACGAAATTAATATATCTCTCATATACTTTGCATATTATTGCAATATTCCTTAGCTATTACTCGCCCGCCTTTTCCTCCGTCGCCGCAACCGTTCCTCGCCGTACCCTCTAGCCGTATTCGTTCCATCTTTCTCAACCGCCGTTGCCGAAGGGGCTCATGGCGAGGGCGGATATGAAGCTGTGTACTCGCGGCCGAATGAGCGTCTTCCAGTGAATCCTTCGTCGCTTGGATCAGGAATATTCATTGAAGCGAGTCCACCATGGTACGAAGCGATGGCACATTGGACTATTCCACGATGAAACTCGTAGGATAAAAACCACTAAAATCCACAAATCGGTGTATCGGCTTCTAATATATCATATATATCGTTACTCGGGTCACTCGATGGAACGGATCGTTCCAAATCCTAGTATTTCCAATTGTTGCAATTAATCATACACCCTTGAGGGCCCCCAAGTTCGAACGATCGCAAAATCCTAAACGGTTCCGATCCATCTATCCATTAGGAAACGGACCCCTTATCAATCCATCTGAACCTATGTTGAAACACACAGGAAAACCAAACCCAAACGGATGCCATCATGAAAGAACAGACTGGATTTGGCGTCCCCGTGGATAAAACGGTAGGCCGTTGATCGCGACTGAAAGAAAGGCCGATTCTTTCCTTCGAATCAACCAACGGCTTATTTTCGAAACCTCGCAACATACCCCGTCGCGAACACATTTGCATCCGCTAAGTAATAAGTAAAGCAATCCCCCAACGGTATAGAGGGCAACGGGTATCGTCGTGGCAACAACGCCGTATACATATCCGGCCGGGCGATAAGCGCGAAATAAATCGCGAAACTTTAAGTAGTTATAAATCTATACTTACCGTCGAGCTGAGAAACGAGGGAAAGTAGCAGAGATGCTGCCGAGATGGCGTTGCGGGGGAGGAACTCAGGAGAGAAAGACAAGGGTCCAGGATATGCTGGGTTCGAAAGAGAGCGAGGGAGAGAGGAGGAAGAGGAGAGAGAGAGAGAGAGAGAGAGAAAAGCAGAGGTCGAGCCAGATGAGGAAAATGGCAAACGTATATAGCGCGAGGGAGGCATAAAATATAATTGCATGGGGAGGTTCGAAGGATGGGAGGGGTGACGTCACAGGCTGCCTGCTGATGCTGCTGCTGCAAGACTCGCTATAGCTCTACGTGCTAATAACCCAGACGCCCGCGCTATCCTCCGAACGGTCTCTCGCATCTTAATGCCTAAATTATGTTCGACGTTACGGAGAGACAGACACGAGTTGCACCAGAGCCATCTCGATGGAGACACGAGAGAACAGACGTGAACGATGATGCTATCATTTTCGATATCGATTGCGACACTCTCTCCTATACTTCACACTGGCTATCGGCCCATCCGTTTCTTTCAAGGATGGCCCTCAGACGCGTCCTTTGAATCATCAAGGTTTCACCTGATGTTCATTTCCAAGACAACTTTTGGGTTTTTGGACTCTAGTGCCAATAACTCGTAGACTTTCTCGCCACGTTCTTAATTAGACTTCCAATGTCTAGTACAGTACGACGATACGATTCTTCAGCCTGGTGCCTCGATCTTGCTTCTCCCAATGACGAAACGACTAATCAAGCTGCAAATGTATTATCAACAAGGACGTCCATTTTTAAGGACCTCGTTACGACTTGTTGAAAATTCTTCGTTCTGCCGCTACCCCACTTATCCATTACGATTACCCCTGGTGATTCCGGTTTCGCCTGTTAACGTACGAATAAACGGGTAATACCCAATGCTGGCTCGATTCCGTAGCGCTCTAAAGCCCACGTGTTCGAAAATATCGCGGACTCGGAGGCACTTCGAAACTACCGAAACGACTTCGAGCGACGGATGGCGAAAGAGATCGGTGGATAGTGGAGAACGACGTGCATTAGGGCAAAATAAAAAGTAGAGGAGAACTCGACTGAGCGGGACTGTTCGAGAGAGAAAGGCAGTGGAACGAAACGAGATGGAATCCAAAGTGCGGATATATAGTTTCATGGATCTTTGATTCAAATATAGAAACGCCGTTTGACTGCGCTTTGTTCGATCGGGGATGGCGCTATACTCGAAAGAGGAGCCTACCGTGATAGACAACTCGAAATACCAAGAGAGAGAGAGAGACAGAAAAATAAAGACGGAGCGTATCTTCTGACGATTCCGCGATGCTGTAGAGCACATTACAAACGGCCCGGATAAAGAGAAAGAGACGCGCTGGATTTGGAGGCTGAGAGTGACACGTGTAAGCTTTCGTACAAGCGAACCTCCAATATACGCGCGTATGATAACGCGAAGAGCTTGCAAAACAAAAAAAGATACAAAGAAGCTGGTGTCGATTGAAGGAAAGGTACGATACGAGTGATGGACGGAGAAACGACCAGCGATAGGGTCCGAGTGAAAGAGAACGAACGGCTGAACCGAGCAGAGTGAAAGAGGGTGGAGGGAGGGTGGGAGTGAGAGTGTGCAATGAAACGTAGAGGCACACGTGGAAATTTCAGAACATCGTATGCAAACGTAAGATACGTGTTGAAGCAAATGCACCGTACGTGCATCAACCATCCAGTCCCGACAGATGGATAGTTCTAACCCCCTCCAACGAGCTTGCTTTCTCTCTCTTTCTCTCTTTCTCTCTCTCTCTCTCTCTCTCCCTCTTCGTGGCCCCTTTTCCAACCTGTACACTCGACTATGAACCGAAACAAAGAGGACCCGAAAGCGAGATGGTACATCAGAAGCTCTTGTCACTGTAGCCGATACGAGCCGAAAAGCGAAGAGAGCACGCGCGCACGTGGAGAAATGTGTATCATTGAAAACGAAGTTTCAGGGACTCGGGTGAAACGGCTCAGGAATGAAAATCCATCGGTACAATTGGATGGGAATTGATACGCCAGGAGCAATATCGTGCTTAGGAATTATGATATTAGAATTAAATTGGTAATTAATCTTTAAACATTAAACGGTTAATTAGTATTATATTTGACGCTGTTTATCATCCGTGGTGTTAATTGTTACTTAATATTCAAATAGAGAATGATTCATCATTAAATAACGAACAATTGGTTATTAAATAAGAATTAATCATAATGACATTGACAAAGATTACAAGGTTGATAGCGATCAATTATCGATAAAGATTTATAACTTACTTTTAATGATTAATTGATACGGAAACCCCTGTCTGGATCAAAATATACATATATATCTTTATCAAAAAATATATTTTTATGAAATTTAAAAAGATATATGTATTAAAAAAGAAATATATATTTTTTTCTGTTCACGGAAAACGATTGATAGAACTATATACGTAGGTCTATCGATCGTTACCACTGTAGCAAATAAATCTTATTAAAAAATAATAAAAATCTATCAAAAACGTAACGTTTATTAGCTTAAACACTATTCCAAGCTTGAAACACCGCTTTCTATAAAATATCAATAGAAAGCGATGCACCCGTTATCGACGTGTTTTTTTTTTAAACAACTCGAAACCTGTGTGTCCTCCGCTATCAACCGTTATCCACTTCGACAATCGCCAGCGATCGCTACAAATGTACGACGACTCTAAAAAAAAATATCGTCTAAAAATCGTTCCTCACGATTTGTCGCACACGGGCAACCGAAAATACTTTTAGCGGACAATTTGTTTATTTGTTTTTGTTTCGTCGTGATAGTCGCAATGGGTAAGATTGGTGGTAGAGGGTGCGAGGATGGATATACGGATGGCGGTGGCTCGGTGAATATGGAGATCGGTAGCCACGCGTGCTCCCAAATTAAGTTCAAAGGGCGAAAACGTCGTGATTCGCGAGGGCTTGATCTAGAGGGACATTTGTTTAATTAGCTCTCGCTCGGAGAGCCGGGAGAACGCCAGCCAGCCAGTCGGATGTTCACGCATATGCGGAGACGTTCGAGAGCTTTTGCGAAAGTGAGGGAAAGAGAGGGAACGTCAGAAATGGCACAGGAAGAGGGAGAGAGAGAGAGAGAGAGAGAGAATCGAGTCGGATGGCAAGAGATGGGAGGGGGAGGGGGATGGCGGTTGAAGGGGAAGAAAGGAAGGTAGAGAGATCAGCAATGTCGCTGTACACCAAAAGTACGTATAACTATAGTATAAAACAAGAGCGTCCTCTTCCGAGCTGCTCGTTCGTCCGGGACCCCGCGAGTTCGTAATAGGCTCTCGCGTCTCTCTCCAAATGGATTTCGAGATTTATGCTATCACGGCGCATTTGTTCGCTCGCTGGTATTCCCCGCGTATACTCCCGTACAGAAGTTCCTCCCGCGCGAGATACCAAGACTCAAACCCGATGCTACCGCGGACGCATCGTTGCAACTTGTAGGCCCTCCTCTTACTGATGTATGCTCAAGGAGCCCGACCAACGACTCACCCTCTTTTCCGGCCGGACGATATTTTTCGAGAACCGACGCGTCAACTTCCTCCCTCGAATACCCCCGACCCTTCTTCAATGACTTTGTCTCCGTGCAAACCGATTTTAACTTTTTTCCGCTCTCGAATGGACGGAGCTTCTAGCTTTACCGTATTGGAGAGAGGGAGGCAGAGAGAGAGAGGAAAAGATGGAAATAGCGAGAAAGGGCGAGAGGGAAAAGAGAGATACGGATGATGATGATGATGATGATAAATTCATTATGCTCCAGAATACTTGCGGTCAATAATGGATAATAATTACGGTAAAGTAGCAAAATACAAACGAAAACAATAGAAAAGATAGAGTTTGTACAATCATGGTAATAATAAGAAAAAATATGATAATAATAATTGGAATGATAATAGTAATAACTGGAATTTTTAAAAATTAATATAGCATAGAGAGAGAGAAACGGATAGGGATGATGATGATGATGATGATGATGATTTATTTGTGCCTTGGTCGAAATCTAAAAACCCCATGATTCGTAAAACCATAAAATCATTCGTATAAATTAATCCCATGAAATTCAAATAAATAAAAACACAAGTGAAATACCACAATACGAAATAACGAATCTGAATAAAACACAAGCGAAAACAAGACGATATAATTCGAAAAAATTAGAGCATACTGACGCAACGAAAAAGAAGGTAATATTAGAATTTGAAATTGAAAGGAAGATAGTAATATAATATAAGGCAAGAAATAACTGATGCAAAGACAGAGAGAGAGAGAGAGAGAGAGAGAGAGAGAGAGAGACAGGCTGGAAAGCCTAGAGAGAAAAGTCTCTTTCGGAGATTCCTCCGCCGAGAGTACGTCGTCGTGGTCGTCGAGTGCGCTTTAATTGAAAGCACGGACGGTCTGGTGGCATCGGTGCATCGCGCGAGGCGTCGAGCCGCTCTACCGAAACGACCGTTTCGCGAATCGATTATCCCCGGGCTTCCCTAAACAGCGACTAACGACTGGCCAAACGCGTCATCAGAAATTTCAATGCGTCCGTTAACAGCAGCGTCTGGCAGCGGTTGTTGCTCATTCGTTTGCTTGCATTGGGGAGTCCATTTTTTTTTAAATTCTATTCCAATCAATAGTATCAAATATCCTGGCTGGAATCTCCAGAAGTATCTCTGCACTACGGAAAAAGTTACTTCCTCTTTCAACTGATATTTGTGCCAAAGGATTATCAGGTATTTAACGAAGGGTCGAATATTTGGAATAATCAAAGGTCAGAGCCTCCGATGAACCTCCGAATGGTACAAACCGAATTTTTTCACTAAAAGGAGGCTCTGGAGGGCGAAAGTCAAATTCAGATGTACTGGACCTCCTTTCGACCTACCACAGGCGCACTTTATAACCTCTAAAGCCTCCATTCAGATGTAAAATTATTCTTCATACACATGAGGCAAAAAAAAATACGTCAAGGAGGACCATGTTCCGCATGTTTCGCTACAACTGGAGGTCGAAAGAAGGTTCAGGAGGACTAGAGGAGGCTACGGTGAACAGGAGGCCTCTTCGTAGCACTGAACTTGATAAACGGTTTCGGTAGGGTCAACGGAGGCTGGAGATTTGTGCATTACAAAATAAATAGGTCCTGCCAGGTTCAGAAGAGGCTCTAAATGTTACCTCGGGTTATCCTGGCTCGTATTTGGCTCTCGACTTTGGACGGAATTTAGAATTTTTCCTTACGAATTACGGATACTTGTATTTCGTCGGCTTCGCGGTTGGTTAGCGTTCGTCTCGAATTTTCACAATCGTATAGCGTTTCAGTCCGCTGTCACAAAATCGAACGTCTCGTCGAGCAACAAAAAAACCCGGGAACGATATCTCTCGATCTATTCGTAGATACGAGCTTGCGAGTTGACGATGTATAAGAGAAGACGGGGAGAAAAGCTCAACGAACCAGCGAAATAAATGGAAGTCAAAGGCTGAAGAGAAAAAAAGTGTACGAAGGACGACATTAGAAGCTGAAATATATATTTTCTTTTTCATCATCATTTATTTCTACGTTAATTTCTATGTTCATAGAAAATAATAATATTTAATTACCATGATGAAAATCTGTATTTCATTTATACAACGAAATAATATAATAATATAATGAACAGTGAAACTTTGCATCATTGAAATTCAGTGAAAGTTCCTTTGTCTTCTATGAATAACCTTTTTTCTTAATTTTCAAATGCAACATTTTTACGAATGGTCATCTCTAAATTGATGAAAGATTTACAAACTTAATTCCTCGAATACCATGATTATTTTATATCTCGTACTCGTGGAAAAAAATATATCTATTTAATTAATTTCTACGAAATTAAATAATGATTAATCAATAGTCAAATAGATGAACCATAAAAATAATAATTATTACTATTTAATAATATTAATATAATTAATGTAATAATTATTATAACAATTGTATGATTAATCGTAAGTCAAATAATTAATCAGTGTACAAAAAGATTAATCGTTGAAATATATATTAGACAATCACAATAAATTATTATCGTTATCAATGCTGTCGTTTTCATTGTTTTATATGTATTTATATATGCATTTGTGTGTATATATATATATATATGAGTTATATACATTTGACAAGAAAATTAGGAGCTGTTCCATCAAGATATGTGGAAGAGAGACAACCTTATTATTCATTTTGTACAAGACGTTTTCGCAGCCGGAAAAAGAAACATGGCAATGACTCGGATTTGTGAAGCTCAAAGTTGCCCATCCCCCTTCAACGTGCCGGGCACCCCAGATCGTCGGGCGTATGTCGCGAGCAACGAAAAGATCAAGAGCGAGGATTTAAAGGCCGACTATACCGGTATGGGCTAGCTGGGTGGCCTCGACGAGGAGGCTAAAGGCGAAAGCGACGATGAAACGGACAGCGTACAACAGAAGAGCCGCGGATTCCGCTTGCGCGAGTGGTGGCGGAGGTAGCCAAGTCGCAGGGAAACTCGGGGATTTTCAAATAAGATGCGGACATGTACAGACGACCCGTGAATTATCGTTCGCGCCTGTACGTAAGAAGTTTAACGTTCAAATGCTTCTGATTACATTGTAAAGATGTGACAAAGTTCAATGCTGCCTCAAATGGTCGTTTGGTATGAAGAATCATTGGGTCGGATTTGTTTTGTCGAAAACGTGAGGGAAGCAATCCTATTGGCTAGGTGAGTCGAATCGGGTAGCTGATGGAATGAACTATTGGCTGGAAAGTAGCTGAAGGAATGGAACATTCAATAGGAAGTAGCTGATGGAATGTACCATTCAATAGGATGTAGCTGATAGAATGGACCATTCGATAGGATGTAGCTGATGGAATGGACCATTCGTTAGGATGTAGCTAATGAAATGAACCATTATCTAATGGATTCTAGGCAATGGAATTATTTATAAAGTACCTATAAATTATTTTAATTATATAAAGTAAATTATATAAAGTATATAATTAAAATTATTTTAATTATATAAAGTAAGAATTATTTATAAAGTACCTATAATTACCTATAAAGTAGCTGATGGCATGGACCATTCAATAGGAAGTAGCTGATGGAATGAACCACTACCTAAGAAGTAGCTGATGGAATGGAACATTGGCTAGGAACTAGTTGACGGTATGAACCATTAGCTAGGAAATAGTTGAAGAAATGAATCATTGAACAAGAAGATGTTGATAGAAACAACCATTAGCAATGAAGTAATGAAATCAACCATTGACCAGAAAGTATTTACGAGACTGAACGATGGAACATTTTTTTCGTGTTTCAAGGAATCAGCCATTCATTAGGAAGTGTTTAAAAGGATGAATGACGAAAGAGGTTGATGGGATAAACAAACCCTGGGTTATCTTCTTCTCCTTTTGGTATACTTTTTAAAGATCTTCGCTTTAATTTACCGTCTAGGTTGGACACAGTGTTTAGGCCTTGGAATTTTAGAAATTTGACACGTGGGTGAATAAAGACAGAAGGAGAAAGAGAGAGAAATGAAGTTTTATGAAACAGTAGTGGTTGGATGAGCTCGTTCACGAGGGAAATCATTGGCAAACGATACCGATAGGATATATAAGAAGAATAATCGCTGGTCTCGCTGTCAAGAGATTTTGTCGTTGACTGGTGCACGTGAGAGCTGGGAACACGGGCAAAGATTCGAAGACGCGTGTACACGGGTGAATAGGAGCGGGCAAGAGGAGGCAATAGCGATATCTTTAGATCGAGGCCACACTTCCAAACAGAGAGGTGATCGCCGGTTAAGCAGTTGGCCAACGACACCCGGAAGATACCGAAGAGACAAACTAGCCGTGATCCAACTGTACAGTATTTTAGAACGGATTTGTAGACGAGGAAGATAGGAGAAACGAAAGTATGTGTGATCCGCTCCAATTTATCAGCAACCGCGAAGACGCCCACGGAGGAGGGACGAGCCGAAAAAGCGAAGAGGAGCTTTCATCGAGATATCCCCCACTGGCTGGTCATCAGACCCCAACTCGCTCGTTGTTGTCCATTATTTTCGAGTTATTTCATATTTCTCATACTTCGGTGTCCAAAACTGTCCAACCTCAAGAGACAAAGTAGCCGAAACGCTCGTCTTGGTGACGAAGCGTCAACGCGATCTTCAACGTCCTCCGGTGTAAAGAATCAGCGACGAGGACAATGGAGACGAGAATTTGGAAAGCAACTTCTGAGTCTGTAATCCTCAGGATTAACTCGCCAGCGTTCTGAGACTCAACGAACAAACGCGTAAAGACAAACCGTTCTCCAGAAATGAAATATCTCGATGGCCTTCATCAATCTCCAATAGAACTCCCTCTTCGTTCCAATACTGACGTTTCCAAGCGTTTCTTTTTTTTTTTCACAACAAACTTATTTCCCCTCCTCGAGGCATCATCTATTTTTATAGCTTCCCAATGAGACAGTCTAAAACAGGGGATTCGAAATTCTCACTAATGATTGTTTTCCTTTGCTTTCAATGTCGAAGCTGTTTCATCGGAGGCGAGAATTGACGGGTTACGAAAATAGCCGGTCTTCGTCATTGAATCGTACATCCCAGCCGGTTCGTTTATAGTCGGCTATTGAAAATTGGATTCGAGGGGGATTTTCGTTGGTGACGATGTTGATCTCTGACGCGTAACACGCAAAGTGGCGAAAAGGGGGTGAACGTCGAATAACGAAGTTGGTTCGTAGCCGTTACTGAGTACGGTTTGAGACAGTGCGACCAAAAAAAAAAAAAATGGGCAAGAGGGAGAGAGAGGAATGAGGATTCCAGGAATAGGATGTGACGAGAAGAGCAGTGCCAATGCAGCCACTATCCTATAACTTATTTCACGTATCGTTTGACGTGATACATTCGATCCAATAATATCTGCGTAACACACTCCGTAGTTGCTTTGCCCACGAACGTTCGCGTGTGCAATGCTGCGTACGACGAAATTCATAACGGATACCGCATACGTACTCTGGCGTCTCGACACCGCGTCGTCCGCGATTCGATCTGGACGATTGAACGTTCACGCCGGACGAAGAGAGAGAGAGAGAGAGAGAGAGAGAGAGAAATTGAGAGTGAGATAGTTGACGTGAAAATTAACGCGCCTCTACCATCAACATCCCAGTACTTTGTCTTCTTCCCCTCTTCGCCTCATCTTCTTCTAAGCACTTTTGTCTTTTTGTTTTCGCGGCGCATTATTACCACGTCCGCATAATTCATATGGATGGAGCAAGTCCGACTACTCCCTCCGTATCTCCGTTCTTAAAGGAAATGACTTTTGACGCCTGAGAAAAATTGGCCTTGCTGCCAGAGTCATCGAGCCCGAAAATCAAACGCCAATTGTCAACGTTCGTGAAATCGAACGATGATAGTTGCGTCGTTTCATAATATCACGTTGACGTTGGATTTGACCTTCCTGTCCTGGTTGAATTCAGAATTCAATTTACCGGGGATCGTCGTCCAGAAAAATCTTGACAATCCTGATAAATCCTTTTCAATCAATAATAATTGGCTGATAGTTGGCAATTACAATAGATACAGTTTTCCAGGCTTGATACAATTGGAGGCAAATTTAGGCACGATCAAAACTACGACGCGTTGATGAAAAACATTGAAACTCCAAACTCCTGACGACCTCTAGTACGAGTATCTAATTCCCTCTCTTCCAAAGTCAGGAAGTGTTTCCAAGATGTTTATAAAGCTGCTGCAAAATGAAGAAAGTTGGATGAATATTCGTCGTATCGGTGTTACGAAGAATTCTGAGTGAAGCAGGACGAACCGGTAGAGCGGGCGACGTCCATCGTCAGCTTGTCGTCTCGTAACGCCTTTGAACCACCCCCGTTGTTACCAGTCTTATTATGTCTACCGTACGAGCGCGTGTCGTCGATGTCATCCCGAGTCACGGCCGTGGAGTACAAAAAGTGAAGTACCAGGGTGCACTGACGGGACGTCACGTGACGTAGAACCTACGAAATATCACGTCACGTGCGCCCGAAGCCGAGAAACAAGTGTGAAGTAAATACAGAATTAGTATCGAATCATCACAAGGAAAAACTCGAGCCCATTTTTTTCTTCCGTCAAATCGAAAATAAATCAGAGCTGGGTTTAAACCATCAAACGGTAGTTCAGCAGCTGTACGGTAATCGAAGGCCCATCGGACGAACGAATGATACAAAAAAGATGAATTTTTGACGTCACCAATTTCCCTTATCTCCAACGCCAATGAAAATCCCAAATTTCAGTTGACACGTGAAGAGTCGAGCCACTTAATGGAAAGGACAACGCAAGTGTAATCTACGAGACGAATTTCTGTTGCTCGTACGAATCCATAAGACTCGCGATATGAGTAGAATAATTATTCGTCGTCACGTATCTTTTGGAAAGGTCTGAAATCCTTCTCTTACCGATAAACTTCCGTCTGGCCCTAAATATTCCAATCCTTTTTTTCTCTCTTTCTCTCTCTCTCTCTCTCTTCTCGTTACCTACGGGGTGGATCCGAGTTTGAGCTGCGCCGCTTAGGTTGATATAACCAGGGTTTAACCAAAGTGTCGTCCGGTTTAGGTGCCCTCTGCCAATGTGCCGGAATTTCATGAAGAATGAAGACGCATACTATGAGAGAAAGAGAGAGAAAGAGAAAGGGATCCAGACTCCTGCAACTACCGCGATGAATGGCCACTTAATGCGAGCACCGTGCGTTCTCTCTATGAGCAAGTTGAGATACGACGACGTAGTTATGAGCGAGGGTGTATCAGTATACATCAAGATACTACGAAGAGAGCATTGACTCCATCGTCTTTTCGGATTTCCATTAGCTTCGTCGTAATTCCCTACGAAAATTAACTCTGATGCACTTTTCACCTAAACAACGCACTCGGACTTTAGGCTTCCTGCTAGACACTCACGGACACTTCCATTGAGGCTAAATTTCCCGCAACTGAGCTGAGAGCATTATTTATCGCGAATCTCCCTCTCGACTAGACACTATCCAAATCGAAAAGCACCTTTCGTTCTCCGATACCTCAAACGGATACAAAAGACAAAACCTTTTTTTTCAAACTGCAACCAAACGTCTTCGACTGATCGGACAATCTTCAAAAACGAAGCTGAGGGAAGTTCCTTCTTACCGAGCCAACTGGAACTACTTTCGACAGGTCAAGATACAGTGAAATTTTTCGAAAAATCAATCGTCTAGTGAGACAACTAAAAATGAAGAAGACGGTCCATCTTAAGACGCAGGAATAACAGTTTCAAGCAAAATTTGTACTTTTTTCGAACATATTATTCATCAGAATCGCGTATACTTATTCGAAGTAATTTCAATTTCGGCCTGAGCAACGTTTTTCTCTTAGCACTTCTTTGCCATTGATTATTAATAATAGAGCAGTCATTTATTTGCAAAAAAAATAGAAAAAAAACAAATGAATTCGACCATTTTTATTTTGATTATCGAAATACGTCACGAAAAGGCACCGTCAGGTTTTAGCTGATATTTTCAATGTCGTATGGAAATCTCGTGTTTTTTAAAATTGCATCAAACAGATGGCTAGAACTTGGTACATGATTGAGTTTTTCACTTTTAGAAGTCCATTACGAGATTGTTTAATAACTGCTTCAATTACACCCATTTTTTACGATATTTCATACAGTCTGTTAATGTATAAATATTTATTTATGCATAAATATAGAAATCTATAAAATCTATGAATCGAAAAAAATCTATAAAATCTATAAAATCTACAAAAATCTATTTAATGTATAAATAAATATTTATTTTCTGTCCTCGCACCCAAACAAACCCAAACAAACGCAAAAAATCGATAAAATCTATAAATCGAATACAATCTATAAAATCTACAAAAATCTATTTAATGTATAAATATTTATTTATACATTAAATATATTTTCGTAGATTTTTTTCGATTTTATAGATTTTATTCGATTTATAGATTTGATAAATTTTTTTCGATTTATAAATTTTATAGATATTTAATGTATAAATATTTATTTATAAATGAATAGACTCAATGAAATATCGTAAAAAAATACACGAGAACTCGGTTGCCCATTTAAAAACATGGTCCACCTACATCTCGACCATCTAATTCTTCAATAAAAAATCCCAATCTTTCAAAAACCTTGATATTCCACTACAGCCCAATAATAAAAAGAAATTAATTTTCAACAACCAAATAAGATACCAGCGAACCATAACGGCACAAAACCAAGTTCCGCGGAAAGCAAAGGAGCGCAAGCGAATCCAGGGAGGTTCACACCAATTTCCCTGTCCGATGGAAATTTGAGCTGCGCAGATGTTATTCGACGAGTCGAGTCGTGCGCGGGAGTTTCGCGTATGCGTGTCAGATTAGGCGAAAAATAAATTACCAATTGTCTTGGCAGGGATCCCAGGGATTCCGCATATGCGTGTGTCTTCCCTCTCTCTCCTCCCCCGCCGCCCCCCCCCCCCACCTCCTTTTCTCTTTCCCCCTCTCCTCTCGTGTTTTCTCTAGGGTGATGGCGTTTCGTGCTCGGACGCCTCAAGTTGACATTTCGAGTCGCGAAGTATCTTAGCTCGTGGCTAGAGAGGGACGGGAGGGATGGCGCGACGGTACAAAGCAAAAAGGAATGGAAAGGGATTTTCGCGTGCGGTTGCTCGGGGCGTTCGAGATGCAGTTTCGTACGGGAGATTTTCTGATGCGTTTGTAGCCTACCGTAAGAGTGATCCGTGCCACGACCACCTTCGATGCCAGCTTCTCCCAGTTTCCTTTCCCGCAACGCGGATTTCTCTTCCCCTACCCCCCTCCCCGCCCCTTTCCTGCTTCTTCTTCTTCTCCTCCTCCTCCTCCTCCTCCGCGTCTCATCATCATCGCGGATGAGATTCTCGCCGGGCCGGTGTCTGCGCGCTCTTGTATCCGTGGGTTGGTGCTGGTGTCAGGCAAAATCGGTGATGGTAGGGGGTTGATCTACACGGACGTTTACGAGCGTTTCGTGAACCCTCGCTGGCAATTTTCCTCGGCAGGTTAACGTCTCGTTCGTCCAGCGAAATAGCCCCCGAAACTCTTCGTTGTGTATTTCGGCGACTCTCTCTCTCTCTCTCTCTCTATCTCTCTTTTTATCTCTCTCTGTTGCTTGAACCGGGGAGGGATTTCGGGCTCGGCTCGTGCCACTCGAGAAAGACCAGGAGAGGGAGATAGAGAGTGACGAACGTTATCGCCACATTTACATCACGCGGCTTTATCGTAATCCCACTTTCTGTCCTCCCACCGGAAACTTTCTCTCTCTCTCTGTCTCTCTCTCTCTTGGTCCGCTCCCACAACTGGAACGATGATGATGAGCGTAACGACCAAACATCGGGCAAAGCCGAAAAACCCTTCGCCATTGGAAATCTCGAGTTTGTCAGGCTTTATTATTTATCGCTTATTTATTATTGCTGAGGTGTTAAATCGTAGCGATACATCGTCTGAAAAAAAAGAGAAATTAGAACGGACGAGGAAAATATGATCGTTTCGACCAATATGGCGTTTCTTACTCTTTGAGGAATCTTGTCCATCTTGGAACGATTCTTATCGACCCCGGAAGCTATAACGTTTTCCTGAAAATCTGTGTTATTGGGTTTATCAATGAAATTGGGTTGTGGATTATCCTGGATTTTTTTTTTTTTTTTGATAATTTGTTTAAACGATTTTTTATTTCATAATTATAACGAGCTGTAAATATATTTTCTTCGCGTATACATCGTATTGTTTTTCTCTAAAAACGAGACTCGACAATCGCCCCTCTGGGAGAACGTCGAGGCTTCGTTTTTGCTCGTCTTCTTGGTGAAACGACGAAACAACAACGGCGCGATTCGATGTGGAAGATATCGAAGAAGAACAGCTCTGAGGGTACTCTGGTCGTGAACGGATAAGCGTTCAATGAGATGGATGCGAAGAAAGAGAGAGAGAAAGAGAGAAAGAGAAAAAAAGAGGCCGAGGAAGAAAGATGGAAAGTTTTGAAAACTTGCCAAATTGTGCAGCGGAGCTCGTTTCTTATCTCTCTTTTTCCACGTTTCTTCGACCGCACTTATTTATTTTTCCTTTCCCTCAAAACTCTTTCGTTCGTGGCTCGCCCAATTCGCTATTAATTGCCAATTTTTTTTTTGTTTTTTATCGATCAAACTCTCGTACTGCGTTTTCGAAAAAAAAAAACTCGCGAGAAGCTACTCAAAACTGTATTAATGAAAAACGTCATTTTTGTTGCTTGGTTTTTAATACTTCTGATTCAACTGAAAGGTTGGATTTTTCATTTAACATTTGGAATCGTGGATGTAACCAGTTTGGATAAGTCGAAAACTCCAATAATCAGACGAAGCTCTTCAGCAGTCGAAAAAATCCGCAGGCGTATCAGAGATAGAGATGGAGGTCGATCGGGTGAAAGAAAAAAAAAAAAAAAGAAAGCTCGGTCCCGCGTCCTGGTAGGTACGTTATTCGTAGTATAGAAGCCCAGACCCCCACAGGGAAAGACGAATAGCTTCTCTAAATAAAATGACTCGGTTATTCATCGACGCATTTGTACGCGTCCGGCGGGCCGATCTTTTAAGACCCCGACAGACTTTTAAACCCCGAAACAGCCAGATATCCTTTGTGAAGTATCGTGGCGCATTTACGAAGCATCCACGAAACGTCCAGACGAAACGGAGAAAAAAAAATGGAAGAAAAAAAAATGGTATTTAATTGGACTGGAATTTGGATTTGCGGTGGTACATCCGAGTTATAAGGGGACGCGAGACCCTTGCGGCCATCAGAGGAAATGAGATACTCGAGGGCATCGATGTTCGAACGAAGAGAGACGGAAAATAGAGTTTCACTTTGGTGACACAAGCTTCATGTGTGTGTGTGTATATATGTATATATATCTGGGGAAAAGTGATTTCGAAGACCCTCAGAACCCATTTTCAGTCAGTCCAGATGGGCTAATAGCTAACATCAAGGTGGCCCTTTCCTCATATACAATATACTAAACAGCCATGCATAAAACACGACATTTTTTTTTTCACTTTTTTTCCAAAGCCTTGGCTTTTATTAGTCAAACTAAAATAAAAGCCAAGGCTTTGGAAAAAAATCGCCTGAAAACCATCCGAGTCGATATCCAAAATGCCATTCCTCTTTGTTACTCCTTCGCTCCAAATGGAAATCGATTTAACAAATATAATTTGTCGCGAAAATTTGTATGAATAAAAATATTACTGGATTTGTTTGGGTCCCAAACCCTTAATGTAAAAAATCGTTTACAAAATATGACGAAAAATCATTGAAAATGATGCAAATTTTGTAAGGAAATGAAAAAAGAAATAAAACAAAAAATCACAAAAAAGAAATAAAAAAACGAAAAAGTCACAAAAAAGAAACAAGAAATAAACGTCAAAACAAACAAAAAATCACAAAAAACAAATAAATCACAAAGAAAAAAAAAAAGACGAAAAATCGCAATTGATTTTTTGTATCTTTTTTTTGGCTCACGATAAAAAATGAAGATTTCGCTGGGGTCGAAATGTTTCCGAAAAAAAGGAGAGAAAGAATTAACACGAAAAAATCATTGAAATTGATGCAAATTTTGTAAGAAAATGAAAAAAGAAATTAAAAAAAAAAAAAATCACAAAAAGCAAAGAAATCACAAAAGAAAAAAAAAGACGAAAAATCACAATTGATTTTTTGTTTCTTTTTTCTTTTTTGGCTGACGATAAAAAATGAAGATTTCGCTGGGGTCGAGATGTCTCGGAAAAAAGGAGAGAAAGGATTAACGCGTCTGTATAAGCAGAAGAGCCTCGCGTTCCCATTTCATCTACGTACTTGCGACGAGAGGAGACGAAGCGCATTAGCGGAGTCGCAAACACGCTGGTATACGCGAGCGCGCCCCTGGTCTTGTCGTGATCGGTCTCTCAGCTCCCGCAAGCCACCTGTCTACGGAAGATGTCGTTAACTATTAACGGACCCGTAATTACTTGGGAAGGATCTTGCGGCAAATAAACGAGCCTAATTGACTCGAAAATAAACCGCGGAACGCTCGCGCGCGCCAAACTATACGAATATACGTACCGGGTATAAGAATCGTCGCGCGAGAATCGTCAGACGACGTCTGCATTCTCTGTGCTCGTCAACGCGCTTCGAAAATCTTCGCGAGGGCGGCAATCGACGAGAAACAACCAATTTCGTATTTATAGTTCATTTACCACCTCGTATTACAATTCCACTGGGATTAGTCCACGATTTTATTTTTTTTTCTTTTTTTTTTTAAACAAAATTCTGGTTAGCCGTTGGAAAAAAAGACATTTTTTAGCAATTTTTAACGAGATTATTAGTGAAGAATGTATCATTTGTTTTCGATTATTAATGCACTCTTGAAATAAACTAAACTGATTTTTATGATACATTTTATGAATTTTTAACCTGCAAAAACAGCATTTGAATACAACGCTTTGATGGTCCATCCAAAGGCAAAATAATTTTCAATTTTTAGCTTTTATATATCATTGGCAACCGAGCGAACTAGAATTTTTTAATTTCGTCCAAAAATATAATAACAGGACGAAAAAAAAAATATTGCTTCTTCTCCACTGCTTTTTGCTGAAAATCAAAAACAGGGAAAATTTTGCAAATAAATCTAGTTCGGTCGGTTGATACAGGTCTACAGAATCAGTGGTTAAAATTTCATAAAAACCGGTACAGTACTTCCGGAAATCTGAGAACCAATCCGTGTAAAAAATAATTCTAGAATCAAACTCGTTCAAAGTGTTTCGTAAACAAAAAATCACGAAGAATTAACTAAAATCGCAGCGCAATCACGAATTGCAAAAAAAAAATTAAAAAAAAATGAATACACGATAAAAAATCAATAATTCTATTTGATTTATTTATTTACGAAAACAGATACTTTCGTAAATAAACAAATCAATAAACAAACAAGCAAACACATTTATCCGATTTATCGAAAATCTCCGCTTTATCGTTTTATCAGCGTACGTTTAATATTAAATACATAACAAAATTTAAAAAATTATTCAACCTTCACTAATTTCCTTTCGATTGTTTAATCTGGGCACAAAACAAACGAAATCCATTTGCTATTGAACGTTACTCCTGATTAACGAACAACGATTTCTTTCTTATCATCCGTTCCACTTATTGTTCGTTTTATCGTTGAAGATTCGTACGTTTGCCAAAAAAAAAAAAACTAAAAAAAAATAAAAATGAAAATTAAAAAAAAAAAAAAACGAAGAAACTTCACGAGGCGACAACCTGGAAAGAGGCGAGGCTTGAGAGACGGCGCTAAGATCGGTCGCGCCATATGTACGTGTACGAAAGATTTTGACTTATGCCAAAACGATCTGAAAGCGGTTTCGAGCTTTGTGTCTACGCGTGTTCGTAAAGCTTCGCCAAAGGATTCGTCCACTGTGTAAAATCAAGCGAGAGGGAGAGAGAGAGAGAGAAGTTTGGTCGCGCGATGCAGTCGAGGTAAATGTGCACACGAGAGTCGAAACGAACGTCGGGTGCACCATCGAGAGGCGTTAACCATCCGAGACTTACACCCGCGCAACTCGTTCTCGCGTAAAGCTTATTTTCATTGCATTCCACGAGTCTTAATATAGACTCGCGAATGGTATCAAGTTCGTGTTGAAGATGTCCCCTGTCAAACTGTCGCGTGTACGAGCGGGCGCGGGTGCGCGCGAAACACCGCCGAGACCCTACACGCAAAACGGTAAGTGAAGAGGACTGGAGAAGAAACAAAAAAAAAAAAAAAAAAAAAAAAATTGAAAAACAAAAAAAAAGAACGAGGAAGCTGGGAAAATTATTGGAGACGTAGAAAGGGACGAGGGCAACGATGGGTGATTCGTTTACGCGCTACCATCGATTTTTATAAGCTCGAAAAACGTGTTTTGCTTTTTTTTTTTCGTATTTTTTATCGCAGCCTCTCATGAGCAAATCTACGACTGGAAAAGAACGCGGATGAATCCGAGCTTCGTTTATCGTACGGTGTTTCTTTGTTTATTTCGTTTTTTTTTTATCTTCTTTTATTCTTTTATTTTTTATTTTATGGCTTTTATCGTTTGTTTTCGCGGTAGCGACGATTTTCGTAAATTCTCATTTATATTATCTCGTACCCTTTTGTTTCTTGCACAGCCCGACCGGTCGAGATTTTTCTTTTCTCAGTTTCCAACGGCGTTCACAAATTTTCGCGGAATTTCCTCGCGGACTTTTTCCGACGGAAAAAGATGTTTTTGTTTTTTTTTTTTTTTTTTTTTTTTTTTTTTTTGTTTCTTCTCCAGTCCTCTTCACTTTCCGTTTTGCGTGTAGGGTCTCGGCGGTGTTTCGCGCGCACCCGCGCCCGCT